>BPTQ01000009.1:113375598-113640920 GCA_019973895.1 Chrysanthemum seticuspe | reverse complement strand
CGGAACCTTTCATTCGTTTACCCTCTTCTTCGTTGGTACAGAACGTATCTCTATCACATCTCTGATCTTAATGCGCTCGATCTGTATTCTAGCAAAGGAACATCTAGTGCTTACTTTGTTCAAAAGAGGGATTTTCGTTGGAGGTCTAGAGGTAGTGTTTTAATTGGATGACTTTTGTCTAACACCGGCTCCGGAAGGTGTATTATTTGGGACGACTAAAGCTACAAGGGTAAGTGTATTAGAGGCATCGGGTACTATCGACGCTTCACTAGCAAGGGCTTAGACTGTCACGGTTACTTGAAACGTTATTTCAAACTATTGTCAAATTCCAACGGACAGTACACAGCCCTTGTAGGCGATAGTTGTTAGGTCTCTTACTAGACATAGTGGACGTAATGTGTGTCTGCTGTGGGTTCCACATCTACTTCTATTCCATCTGTGTCGTCTGTGTGTAATGCAGGTGATACAGATCATTCTCTGGATTGTTGATAGCGGATGTTCCCGACACATGACAGGCAACCTTAAACTGTTATCAAACTTTATTGCAAAGTTCATTGGCACTGTCAGATTCGGGAACGATCACTTCGCAGCTATCATGGGCTACGGAGATTATGTGAATGGGAACATCGAAATCAGCAGGGTTTATTATGTGGAAGGCCTCGGCCACAATCTGTTTTCAGTAGGTTAATTTTGTGATGGAGATCTGGAGGTTGCTTTTAGGGAGAAAACTTGTTTCATTCGTGATCTACAAGGAAACGATCTTATGTCTAGCTCGCGTAATTCTAGTCTCTACACTATCTCTATGCAAGACATGGTTGCTTCTTCTCCCATTTGCTTACTTTCCAAGGCAACATCTACAAAATCCTGGCTATGGCACCGACGTCTCTCACATCTAAACTTTCAAATCATCACCAACCTTGCTCGACACAAACTCGTTGAAGGACTCCCACGATTCCGGTATTCAAAAGATCACCTTTGCTCAGCCTGTGAACAAGGGAAAAGCACTCGTGCTCATTTTCCTTCAAAGGTGGAACACAGCTCTCAGCATGTGCTTCATCTTCTTCACATGGATCTGTGTGGCCCGATGCGCGTGCAAACGATCAATGGCAAACGCTACATCTTAGTAATTGTCGATGACTACTCACGACGGACTTGGGTCTACTTCCTTCGTAGCAAAGACCAAGCTCCACAAATGATCATCACCTTTCTCACAAAAATACAGGTTCAGCTCCGCAACACCGTCCGAATAATCAGAACAGACAAAGGAACTGAATTTGTTAACAAAACCCTTCGTGAATTTTATGAGAAAGTGGGAATTCAGCATCAAACATCTATTGCACGTACACCTGAACAAAACGGAGTTGTTGAAAGACGAAACCGAACGTTAGTGGAAGCTGCAAGAACAATGTTAATCAATGCTAAACTTCCAGATTACTTATGGGCAGAAGCTGTATCTACTGCATGCTATACTCAAAACCGTTCTATAATCACAAAACGCCACAACAAAACACCTTTCGAGCTTGTCCACAACTATAAACCGAACCTCAAACACTTTCATGTATTTGGATCCCTTTGCTATCCGAATAATGATCGTGATGATTTTGGAAAGCTCAAAGCCAAAGCTGATATTGGAGTCTTTATTGGGTACTGTGACAATTCTAAAGGTTTCCGAATCTGGAATCGTCGAACTAAGGAGGTAATGGAAACGATTCATGCTCATTTCGATGAACTCACGGAAATGGCTTCTGAGTATAATAGCTTAGAACCCGGTCACAACCGTTTAAACTTCCCTCAACCCCCATCATCAGCTGAAGAAAGCCCTCAACTAACTCGTCAACAAATGGAAAGGTTATTTGCTCCTCTGTTCTGTGACGATATTGATGAACGTGCTCCAGGTGTATCCGCTGTTTCCGCTGCACAACCTGATAATATTCCTATACCTGATACACCTGCTACAACAACTACTGTTGAAGATGCACCTACACCAGTTGACTCCAACACAACAGTTGAACACACCGCTTCCAACAATGATGAACCGGCTGATGATATTCTGAATGAAGTACCCCCACCTGCAGATTTTGATCCAAATGCGTTTTTCAACCCGTTTGCTAATGAGACTGCTGCACCAGATGTTGCGGAATCTTCAACAAACCATTTGAATCCTCAGAATCTGCACAATGTATACCAACATCAACCCTCTACACATAGATGGACAAAAGACCATCCTCTGGCTAACATTATTGGCAACCCGAACCAACCAGTCGTTACGAGACAACGTCTTCACTCAGACGGTGAACATTTCATTTATGCACTCACTGTCTGCCAATCTGAGCCTAAAAACATTAAAGATGCAATGACAAAAGACAACTGGATTGAATCCATGCAGGAAGAACTCAACCAATTCAAACGTCTTGAAGTATGGGAACTGGTTGAAAGACCAACAGGGATCTATGTCATTGGTCTAAAATGGATTTGGAAAAACAAATTGGATGCTGAAGGGAATGTCATCCGAAACAAGTCACGGCTAGTTGCTAAAGGTTATCGTCAGGAAGAGGGAATAGACTTTGAAGAATCTTTTGCTCCGGTTGCTCGTCTTGAGGCTGTTCGGATATTTCTCGCGTTCGCTGCTCATATGAATATGACGGTCTATCAGATGGATGTCAAAACGGCGTTTCTCAATGGACAACTTAAAGAAACGGTCTATGTCAGCCAACCAGATGGATTCGTTGATCCTGAGTTCCCGAACCATGTTTGCAAACTGAACAAAGCTCTTTATGGTCTCAAACAAGCCCCTCGGGCATGGTACGATAAGCTATCATCTTTCCTCATTGCCAATAATTTCACCAAAGGCTCGGTTGACCCAACTCTTTTTATACAATATCACGGGGCACACATCTTAATTTTTCAAATTTACGTGGATGACATCATTTTTGGGTCAACACATAAAAAGTTTTCAATCGCTTTTGCAAAACTAATGAAGAAAAATTTTGAAATGTCCATGATGGGTGAACTTACGTTCTTTCTAGGACTCCAAGTTCATCAATCACCCCGTGGTATTTTCTTGAGTCAGTCCAAATATGCCCCTGAATTGTTAAACAAATTTGGAATGAAAACCTGTGATACTTATTCCACACCAATGACTCATACCAAGAAGTTAGATGCTGATTTACATGGGAAATTAGTTGACCCCACCAAATACCGAAGTATTATTGGGTCCCTCATGTATCTAACAGCTAGCAGACCTGATATTGTCTTTGCCGTTTATCTATGCTCCCGTTATCAGTCGCGACCAACTGAAACCCACCTCTCTGAGGCTAAAAGAATCCTCCGATACATCAAGGGAACCATTAACTTGGGGATCTGGTATCCGAAGGATTCTGGTTTTGAACTAATCGCTTTTTCAGACGCTGATCACGCAGGATGCTTAGACTCAAGAAAAAGTACTTCAGGAGCTCTACAATTTCTTGGTGATAAACTGGTGTCTTGGCAATCAAAGAAGCAGGATTGTACATCACTGTCATCAACCGAAGCAGAATATGTAGCCATGTCCGCGTGCTGTGCTCAAGTCATTTGGATGAGAACACAACTCAAAGACTATGGTTACGTATTTGACAGAATCCCGATGTACTGCGACAATCGGAGTGCCATTGCAATCTCGTGCAACTCAGTTCAGCACTCGAAATCAAAGCACATCGATCTACGCTATCATTTCATCAAGGACCACGTGGAACAGGGTACCGTTGAATTATACTTTGTGGGTACTGAATACCAATTGGCAGATCTGCTCACCAAAGCCTTGCCTCCCGCTAGGTTTAATGAGTTGGTCCACCGAATTAGTATGAGGTGTTTGACTCAAGAGGAATTGGATAACCTCTTAAAACAGTCTTAAAAACCTGTCAAACACCAAAACATCCTTTGTATATAAACTTTTCAAAAACAAAATACAAAAATATAAAATCCGATAAAACACAAAAATATTCTCCTAATCTATATTTCTTTCAACATGGCAAGTACACTTCTTCCGTCAACACTTCAATCTTTCAAAATTCAATATTTTTCCGATCAAGTGTTGAGGGGGAGAAAATAATCTATTAACTGCTTCAAAACAACTGTGTACTTGCATGTTATCTTATCTCGGTTGAATCTTTTACAAATGGTGGTACATTTCCTGGTTCAAAGACACTCCTCGGACTTTAATTAATAACCTTTCATTATTTTCTCAAGTCGAGGGGGAGTGTCGTCAAGTTTCTTTCATAAAATCTTCATTTGGTAACCAAAAATGGAAGTTAAAAAGCTTTGGATGAAAATGGAAAAGGTGGAGGGACTAAAACTGCCAAAAGCTTAAAGTTACTTTTAATAAAAAAACACCTCCACCTAACCTAATCCTCACATTTATTACTCATAACCATACAAATCCTACGCTCAAAAATCATTCTTCAAATCCGGTTATCTGATCTTCAATTTGTAAGTGGTTTTGTGTTATTAACAAGTTTTTAAACAATGGTTTTAAATTTCATGAAAATCCAACGGTTTAATCTTAAGTTATTAACATTTGTGTATCTTACGCGTAAGCACAAGAACACTAAATCATGAAAGGGTGTTTATGGTTAAAAGGGCTGTGTCAAAACGTTCTTAAAACATCAATGATACTTTTTTAATCATCAAAACGCGCCCAGAAACACGAATTGAATGTATTTGAAAACTAGGGTTTATGCGTGGATTTGGGTCTTTCCAAATGAGAATGTTTTTTGGTGAAAAAGATTGTTGTATAAGGTTGTTATCAAGTTGAATTGATTATATCTAGGCCCAGATTACATCCAGAAACACTAATTACTCTTAAATGGAAATTAGGGTTTTGTGTTCATACGGTTTGGGTACTTTTGATTCTTGACACTTTTGACGTTAAAACTTGACCAAAACAACTCTATATGCTTCTTAGTCCTCCCAGAATCAGTTGTATGCATATTCTATGGCTAGATCTCATACGCGTAGATTTAGGGTTTAGACTACGCGTATGCAGTTCTACGCGTAACTGTTAAACTGTGCAAATGTGTTTTGATTTGTCATAAAACGAATGCTATGTGTTTAACTTTGTTGAAATGATGCTTTATTTCAGGCTTGCAACACGTAATATTCAGAATCAAGGTTGTTATTAATCTACGCATAAGGATCACCTTACGCGTAGCTTGTTATGCGTAAGACTAGTCTTACGCGTAGCTTCTACGCATAAGGTTCTACATATGGGACTACGCGTATCCTGTGAAGGATATGTGTAAACAGTGACCTCTACGCATAAGGTCAACTCTTACGAGTAGCCTTACGCGTAAGGTTAATATATGCCTACGCATAAGCTCTACGCATAAGGTCTCCTATTTCCTACGCGTAACATTTCTTACGCGTAAGTTAGGATCCTACGCGTAAGCTTACACCTATGCATATATCATTCCTGTCTACGCATAACTTTACCAATCCTACGCATAAGCCGAGATCATACCTTCGTTATGAATTGTTACGTGTACTAACTTGTAAATAAACTAATCATATCATCACGAATCCAAAAATGTCACTAATAAACTTAAATCGTTTGATATGTTGTGAACAATAAGTGATAAAATAAACTTTAAAACTTAAAGTTAACTAACTCACGAATCATTTCACGACATCATTGAACTATTGAACATACAAGTGACTTAGGACTCGCAACAATCATTAACACTGTACATTCAATAACTAGACAATAAGACCTTCTGTTGACTAACATTATGTCTTTCGATATGTTGGTTCTTTTGGCTAATGTTATTTCAGATCATAACATGGCTGAACAAATGAATGTGGATGCACCTGAAGTTCTCTCCATTGCTGATATTTATCCTTATGGCTATCCAATGAAGATAGGAAAGAATAATCTCCGTGTTGACTTTGACACCCTCACTTGCTCTGAATCTTCGTGTTTAATTGCTATTGACATTCTGAGGACTCATCCTTATCAGAACATGCTTACTCACTCTGCAACTATTCCTGAGATCTACATCCAACAGTTCTGGAACACTATGGAAAGGGTCAAAGGACAAACTGCTGTGACGGTGACTCTGAATCACAAACAAGTCACCATTACGCCTGCAGACTTAAAGGCTGTTCTCCTAATTCCTGATGTCGATCTGACCAAACTATATGCCACACCTGCTGAAGAGCTCACTCTCCAATTCTTAATCAATATCGGTTATGACGAGGCTACAGGAGTAATCACCAAGCACTCTCACGTAGAGCTTAAGAGTATTCCTCAACCCTGGAGAACTCTCTACATGATCATCACCAAGTCTGTTTCTGGTCGTGACAGCGGCTATGAGCACCCTAAGCTCATGGAACTGCAAATATTCTGGGCATTGGTCAACAAGAAACACATCGCTATCGAAGCTCTGATTTGGGATGACATGATGTCATTTCTCAACAAACTTGGCTCAAAAATTTCCTACATCAGATATACTAAATTGTTGATCCAGAGAGCACTTGGACTTCATCCTGACATTCCCAAGAGGCTCAATGACCCCGACAATCACGACATGTTGACGGAACCTATTCTATCTGTCAGAATCAAGGAAACGTCTACAAAGAAACAAGGTGCTGTGCTGCCAGATTTCCTTCTAACTGAAGATGTCAGAAAGCTCGAATCGTACAAAAGGTATCTGGAAGCAGTCAGACAAGGCAAAGTTGGTCATCTCGACGAAAAATCTTCTGGAACACCTGTAAGGAGAACTAGAAAAGGAAGTGCTGGAAGTGTCACAAGTACAGATAGTCAAAGGAATGTTCCAAATAAGAAACCTATTCCAAAGAGGAAACCCACCCCTAAGAAGAAAGTTCCTTCTCAGGAAGCCACTCCTATCCTTTCACTTGAACCGCAAAGACAGCTCAGGGACGAGGACTCTGATGCTACTGACACAGATGAAGAGATCACATACTCTGAAACTGCAAAGGATGAAAATCCCTCAGTACCAAAACCTCCAAGTCCTCAAACTATTAAAGGAAAAGGGAAGACTCCTGCACTTGTGCCTCAGGATGAAAGCTCTGAAGATGAAGAAGAGCAACTGGATCAATCATACAGGAAGAAGTTTCACAAAGTCACACACCTTCAAAAGGCCGAAGAATTTGCTAAAGATCAAATGGGTGGCCCCGGAGGATCAAGTGGAGCTGCCCACTCCGCTCCAGATCCTGATGCGGTTAATCGACCCGATAAGGGATCTGGTGCCACCACTCTTCTGCAACAACAACAGCCTGTGGAGGACACTATTGTGTATGATTTTGAGAAACCGGTAACTGAGAAAGAAAAGTCTAAGGATGACGAGGATGATTATACAAAGTTTCTTCTAGACAGTCCAACACACTCAAAGGAGAAAACCTCAGAAACTCCTAAGGACATGAAGTCTCCTCATGTCTCCTCATCATCGGATTCTTCGTCTCATTCATCACAACCACCATCAACAAAGACAACCAGATCATCATCCAAATCCGTGAAGAAACCACCTAAATCTTGGATTTCTCAGACTCATAAAAAGATTGTGAAAGCTGTCCAACAAGTCAGAAAGAAGGACATACTTTACAGAAAAATGAATTGGTTTGCTGACCAAATTCAGTACTTAAATGATGAGAAAGACAAGATGGAGAAAGAAAGGGAATTTGTTCAGAAGTTCATGAAGAGTCATCGAAAAGAGGAACTGAACGATATGATCAAAGGTTACACTAATAAGTACCTTCAGGATATCGTTCCTAAAGTCCAAAAGGAACTGGAGAAGACAGCAAGAGATCATACCCACAAGTTTCTTCTCGACACTGTCCCCGGTGTGACTAGAGAAGTATTTTCCAGACAACTCACCCCTAACATCGTAGCATTGGTTAAACATACAATGGCCAAATAAGCTGATCTCTCTGAATCTGAGTTAATCGCTAAACTAGTGATGCAAATGTCAAAGCGATCTGGAACGTTTACTTCAGAGGAAGCTAAATTTTTCAAAGGTCTACTTGCCTTTCAACTCAGATCATCATGCAAGGAGTCAGCCGATCAAACCAAACGGTCAAGAGATGACGATGATAAGGATAAAGATTCTACACCAAAACGTCAGAAGCAGTCTGGTAAATCTACTTCAATGCCACCTCCTCCACCAAGGACTTCTTCTCAACAAAAGTCTCCTCCACCTCGGTCTTCTACTGATAAACCTCGGGACGATTCCGAGTTATCGCCCCTGACTCAAAAAACAGGTGATTACTTTGAGTATACGGGTGGTGACGATGAAGAGGTCCTTGAGCCCCGACAACAACCCACCTCACCCAAACAAGTGCAGAAACCAGTATCATCATCAAGGCCTTCTAAAAAGAAGAAGAAGACGACTCAGCCTGAAGTCGTATCATGGCTAGATGACGATAAAACCGAAGAGTTTGAATGGTTCTCCACACTTGTCAATCAAACTCCCTACCCTGATGAAGGTCAAGACTTGGTAGTCGGTTCTACATTGGAGCACGCAAAACTATTGCAAGAAAAGTTCCATGTGAAGAAAATGACAAAATCTGAGTTGAAGCGAATCAAGAATGAAGCTTTTCAACTGTGGAAAGATAGCTCTGAAAGCGCCCTCGAGGTCGAATATCATCTTGAGAACATCGCTCGAGCTATGTCTAACAATATGGATTGGCTCAATCCGGAAGCAAACATTGACTTCACACAAAGGGACAACCCTCCATACTACACCGACTGGACCAAACCTCTACCGACCATTGGCCAAGCAGACGAACCAAGGATTCCCTTCCGATATTTTTTTAACAAAGACCTGGATTTTCTCTTACACGGTAGCGATGATTCACGAAAATACGCTACATCATTGACTCTTCCATTCCCAGCGGCTATTTACTCAAACTGCATAGCTATCGAGGAACGTGCAAATCACTTGTTTTCTGACAACGTGCAAGCATACGACCAAGATGCATTGTATGGGATTCATCATTGGCCTGAACGCCGAAGAATCTACTACAGAAGTTGCCTGGTTCAGAAGTCTCAACATGCAGTGTATAGTTCCAAGGACATCGTGGCCATCAAACATATTGATCTCAAGTCTAAGTGGGACTACACATTCTTGAAGAATATCATAGTCAAACGACAAGATGAACAGGACTATGGATTCTCCGAGGCTGACTTTGAGAACTTGTCCCTCAACGACATCGTAGACATGTACCTTGCCAAAGTACAGGGTCGTATGAGACAATTCTCGACTGAAGTTCAACGTGAATTTATCAAGTCAGTTCTCATCTTTATTAGACGCATCGTGATCAAAGAACGTGTCGAAGATATCCAGATGGCTGTTGAATCATATCAGAAACGTGTAAACTTCACTCCACCACAGCTTGATCTTCCCGACATCAACCAGCTTACACAACTTACGCTCATCAGCAAACCTTTCGGCGTTGTTTACCGCAGTGAACTTCAAAGAAACTGCTTAATGGCGTGTAGTGAGCTCCACAAATTCGGGGATCATACCTTGAAGCTGGTTAGGGATGGATTGGCGTACAGGTTGAAGGATATATGCCTGAAAGTTGGGAATCCTAAGCGCTGGAACTCTCAGGAAAGGAGGGATGTGAGACGTATCATCACCATGATTGATGAACGGTTGTTCAGAAGGGATCAGTTCAGACGATTGGAGAGCTATGTTGGTGGTCGACCCAAGAGAAACATCACCGGCTTTCAACGCCCTGTGCACACTCCTGGGAACATCACTGCACTTCCTGGTACCCCTTGAATTGTTTCCTTCATATAATTTTGGATGTATGATTATATATGTCTATGGCTTGTGCACACATAACAGTGTACAACCCGTAATTGTCAAGAAAGGACCCTGTGGTACGCCTCAGTGCCACAATCCTTATAAAAGGAGCGAAAGCTTCTTACTTTTGAGTAAAACCTATCAAACCTTTCATTTTTCAAGGTTTTGCTCAAAAAGACAAGTACTTCCCCATATGATTTTTCAAAACCTCAACCGTGTATATCACTAGTTGAGGGGGAGTATTTGATTTAAAACTTTGTTCACAAATTGTTCATAGTGGTCACTCTTCCCGCAACACTCAAAATGGTCATATTTATTCTCAAACGTTCAAAAATAACATTTTATATGCCATTTTTGAGGGGGAGAAAATTTGTGTGATAAGAAATATGTTGTACAAAATGCAAATGAATCTGTGTACCTCAGACTTAACCAACGAATTGACGGTACTAAACTGTTTGTAACTCGAAAAGACTTGTCCTGGACGGGTAATAATTTCAAGCTAGTTCGCTAGTAATGTAAACGTGTCTCGCAAAGGACTTGTCCAAGTAGAAAGTACCATTCGAGATACTCTTGGTAGACATGATCTCTGACGGGTATGACAACCTTTCGAGGTTTGTCTACACCTTCAAGGTAGTTATTAGAGCTAGTTGTCACCTAAACTGACAATGTAACTCTTTAACTATTCAACGTAATCGTGTCTCGCGGGAGATTGTCTATCTTTAGTAGATCAATTCACAAAAAGTGCGCACTCTTTCCTCATTGTGCATTTAAACCATTAAAACTCTTTAGCACATGTGGAGGGGGAGTATTTATGCAAAAACTTATCTCTCACAGTGGTTCAAACATGTTTTTCATTTACAAACCCTTTGAGAGATATTTTTTCACATACAGTGGTTTAAATGGCAAACATAGGTTAGTCATGGAGTTATAAGGTGACTAAGGTTAGGAATAACCGTCCTATGATCCGCCAGAGCCGGAGGGATCTACCCAAGGACACTACCATTAGTTAGTGTTAGAAGTCCTTAGGAATGATTATAAAAAGGAGAAAATGAGAATCGGAGAAAGAAGGAGTTGAAGAATAAAAAAGAAATGTAAAGTAAAGGGTGAAAAGAAATAGCCCTCCAGATTATTCAACTTAGGGCAGACACCGGGTTCAATTCATATGCTACTGGTTGTCACTTAGTGACACCGGTATTGAAGATTAAAAGTCGTCATGGACCCAGTGACGCATGCACTAAACCTTCTTAGCCACTCAAGTTTCTCTCAACAGAAGCTTGTTTCACTCTCACAGGGAACCCTACATAAACTATTGGCTTTCTCTTAGAGATAGCTGGTATTGAAAAAGGAGACCCTCTCCCTAGTCTCCGCTCAGGAAAACCAAAACGCACTATTGAGTCTAGAGCCACGAGATTCATCAAAAGATCTCTTAGGAACACTTGACATTTAATCACTTGATGATCAACAAATAAGATCATCAGTGGTTCATATCGAGTCCTTCACAGATCTTAGCAATCTGTCGAGAACATTTATGAGAGGTTCACATCTGTGATCCTCAGTGATTGAATGGAAACTCCTGCCAGGGTCAACATCAAACAGCCCTGACAGCAGGTCACTTCGGTAACTCCCCGTGGATTACGCGGAGTGTGTCTCAAACGGTCTACAGTCGTGAGGTGATGCTTCGGTGTACCTCAGCGACTCATCTGAACTGTAGATGTATTTCGGTACATTGCGTTATCTCACTTGTGGGACTCCAGTTCAGGAACGGCCTTTGTAAGAATTAGAGTTGTGTTTTCACACTATGCTGGTAACACTCTCGAAGTTCAAACTTGTAAGTGCCGGAAACCGCTTATTACTAACCGTTTGCAATGTTTTCTTCTTATGGAAGCTCCGGAGCGGGATGATCGTGCTGATTCTTCTCATGCTCATGCCAACATCATCACTAATGGAAGTTCTATTCGAATGCAACACAACAGTCAGAATGATTCTTCATCAATCAAAGAATCTACAAAGTCAAAGACTTACAGAACTTCATCAGTATTTATTTCCAACGTCAAAGAGCGTGTGAGCATGTTGAAGAATGACGTGGAGACACTGGAGCAGCGAAGCAGACCTGAGGCAGACTGATGCAGACAACAACATACTATCACTTTCACCACAAAGAACAATGATCAAAGAACAAAGTTAAAGATGACGTCGAAGCATAACTGTTCAAAGATAACTATCTTTCTACACTGGGGAGATGGTTCGAATCAAGGCAATTCCTCTCACAAGAAAGAAGAATGTCAGAAGACGTCACAGCTACTATTACATCAACGCCTTCACCGTTTACATTCATATATACTTGAGGGGGAGATTGTTGGAATCACTCCTAAACAGTATTTCAAGTATTTATATTTCATATGTAATAGGTAGCTTTATTATGGCCTTTATGTTTGTTTAAGGTCAAGCTTATGTAGAAGGCCCATAAGCTTGATCCAAGCCCAATAAGGAATAGGGAAGGAGAGGGAGTGTTGCCCTAGATCCTTGCCTATATAAACTCTTGTAAACCCTCATTTGAGGGTTGGTTGTTCAAGTTTTCTTTTCACACATATTCCTACGCCTAACCGTGCTACTATTATCGTGTATGTGTGCTTGTTTACTTGTTCAATCGCCTTATCTCTTTCTATATTACTTGTGTTGTAAAACTAGTGACCTAACAGAAGACCCCCCAAATTCTCATATTATTCATCTCAAGTAGGGGGATGTTATGTTTATTAGCTGTGAAAAAAAAGTTATTGTTATTCATTTGATTGTAAAGTGCGAAGTTATAAGCACTATGTTATGAGATTATTATAGATTCAGTATCGAGGAGGCTACCTCGGTCACTTTTGAAGAATGGAGTTGGTAATGTGCCCATCATGACATCCTCTAATGGTACATCTACCTAGGTATTATCATGATCGGGTTTCTTAACTTCGAAACTTGAACTTTGGATGAACGGTAAGTGGTGATGACTTGGTTATAGATTTAGACTATTTGCTTGATTTTATTTTACACCAATTTTATCCCATGTCTTATCCTACCCTTTAGTCATGAAGCGTGTCTAGGTAATCCAGCAAGCAAACGTTGGTGTCTTGGCCATGGATTTGGTCATGTATCATTGATTTTGTCCACTTCGCCGTGACATGTTAGTAATGAAGACTCAACTTTAACCTTTGTCGTGTCTACCCATATTGCCTTCAAGAATTGTTTAGCCCTTAACTCTAGTGGTGGGGATTTGTGTAACCGCCAAGCTTATGATAGAATACATGCTATGACTGTGCTTTAAGTGATCACCCCGAAATTGACATTTAGAATAGTTTGGAGATTTGAGTGTTTAGTTCCTATTTCGTGAGGTGTTCGACTTTGTTTTATTCTAGCATAAGGGATTTGTAAACTTATATTTTCCAATTAATGGGATATATCTTTTTAGGAATCTATCTAATAAGGTCTACTTGAGGGCAAGTAGAGTTCAAGTGGGGGATATTTAATAATATCAAATAATCCTGAATATTAAGTGTCAATTTCCCCCAATAATGCTCATATTTTATATCATTTATATGGATTTACGCTTGTTTTCCTCTATATTTCACTTTCAGGTAAATTACGAGCATTGGAGCTAATGAGACGCGGATTTGGAGAGTTTATTGAAGATATATGATAGTATGCTCATTTTGAAGATGTTACGGCGTAACTCTCCTCTCACATTACGCCGTAACAGAATCGTGACTCAGAAAACCAACTCAACTGAAGTTTACGGCGTAACTCCATCCTAAGATTACGCCGTAACTAATTAGGTTAAATGAGGTTCCGCGCCGCTGCAAGCTACGCCGTAACTCTTTTCACAACTACAACTTAACCATGATTTATTGAAGATAAGGCGTAACTCTTTCCTGACGTTACGCCGTAACCAGCTTTTCCAGAACAAATTACAAAGAATTGGATGTTACGGTGTAACTCTCAACTTAAGTTACGCCGTAACCAGATCTGGCCTATAAATACCGCCCATATTCCAACATTTCTATTCATTCACTCCACACACCAAATCAGAGAACGTGGGTAAAAGGTTGAAGGCAGATCTTGAGGAGCATACGGAGCCATCTCCAAGGGAGAAATCACTCCCCTACGATAAGAATTACCATTTTATCCTTTCTTTACTTTCAATTCATGTATTTCGATATGTTAAACATTGAATCGATTGTTTTAGTTAATATGAGCAGCTAAGCACCTCTGGTGCTAGCCTAGTTATGATTCCTTGATTGTTTTGTTTATGTTTACATTGCTTCCGTACAATTGTTTTTAGTGTATGCATGCATAGTTTGTTGGTAGCTACCCTTGTTTCGGTAGTTTTGAATGGCGGTAGTGGCTAGTTACTTAGGAGATTTGACCAACTGACCTTAAGTAGGTATACTGAGTGGGAAGGGTAAGAATTGACCAACTGACGACCCTTCTTCGCTTGTGCGATTTGACAAACTGATCACCTACCGTTTGGATGAACTTAAGAAGTTAGGGATGAGTGTTTAAGATGCTAGCGCCCGGGCACTCATTGTTATGAATCTTGCATGTAGCGGTACTTAATGACTTGGCTTAGGGGACTAAAAATAACTGGACTTTCGAGGGGTCACCCGATGATCTCCGATGGAAACCTTTGCTGATAGGTTAGGACGAATTGACCAAATGCTGTCCTAGCAACTTTTACCCCCACTTGAAGCAATCGAAAGTAATTAAACGTGAACTTAACATGATAGGAAGATTTACTATGTTAGCACACTTCTCATCTATTGATCACAACCCTCGTCTTTATTTGCTTTCTTTATTTTATTTTCTTGTCTTTAGTAGTTAATCATTTCGACCTCAAAACCAGTTAAAATCTGTGACACCTAGACTTAGTTAAAATCCACACACATAGCTCTTGAGACGACCTCGATTTTACCTGATACTACACTACACACGACCGGGTACACTGCCCGTTCGTGCATTAGGGTGACCATAGGTATAATGAGACAATATAAATATTAAAACATGGTCAGTAAAACCTGCATCATGAGGAAGGTTTATTTGGGGATGCTTGGAGCTGTTTTTTTGGGGGGGGGGGATAGCTGTTGGGAAAATAGCTATAGGGATTTTGAAATAAATGTTTTGTCACATTAAAAATGTGAAGTTTAGAGCAAAATATAATCCTTTGATCATTAGTCAAGTTGTAGATTTGTTTGTTCATACCTTGAGTGGTTTACGTCGGGATGGAAATCTACAACTTTGTTGAAGCATACTTGAGACGTCGAGAGATGTTGATGTAAGTATGATTTGATGATTTGTGTTTACAAGTAACTTGCGCATTTTACATTATGTATTACAAGTTACATGCTTGTCCTTATTAAAACCAAAGAAACCATTTAGTTTAAATATCATAATATTTGCACTAACATACTTCATTCTCAGAACTTGTTGCACTATCAAAACCGTCTATATTTACAGCTTCTACTCCTTCTCCTAGAAATACCTCATCTCCAAGTTGACTGCAGTTGTCAATGTTGTCAAAAGCTTTATTCCCAGTTAGATGAAACATACTTACTTAAACCTCAGGCTCTACTATTTGGTGTTCTCCATCAACCATAACATCATCTTCTTCCTTATCTTTAACAGCATTATCACTAGAGTCTCTTTCATATTCACTATCATGAGCACTATCAATCATGTCATCCTAAACATCATGTTGTACTTGTTGATGATTACCCTGCTCAAAAACTTCCTCACTTGTAGGCTCTACAAATGCTGCTTGTACATGAACATGTTCCTCAGTTCTAGCAGCTTTTTGCAATTCAGTTTGGGGAACATTTAGGACCTCAAGCCTATGTTTTCAACTCTAAAATTTTCATCATGACTTAAACCAAAAGTAGTGTCAACATTCATAGCATCCAAATAACTAAACTCTGGACCCGTATCGAATTCATTATCCTCAAACTCTATTAACATAATCACATCAGCTATTTGATCACGTACCACATCTTTAACAACTGGTTCCACTAGGGTGAAACTCAGGTTTAGACTGCCAAACTGTGAGTCTATATGCGAAAGCTCATTGTTTTGGTTTTCACGACATTCATGGCCAGTAAACTGTGTAAATGCCAGACCTTGTGGTGTACACTTAGCTGAAACAGAGTGACTACCATAACCTTTGTCAGTAGGTGCACGAATATCAATATTATCATGTCATGTCAAGAACAGCATTTTACCAGCATTTTTTTTCCTTAGAGGCACTAGTACAAGGTTTACTAGACACATCTTCCTTATAGTATTCTATTCTTGCCCTAAATTATCCAGGTGGCATTCTGTAACAATTAAGTATAAAACAACCATGCTCTATATACACCTTTATGAACTTGAAACTCACCAGTAGGGTACTCAAACTATGAACATCCTCATTACATGACAATGCATACAACCCATCATCTATGTTAATACAAATAAATCATAAAAAAGTTTATTATAATTCACGATCTTCTTATGTTTTGTAGATAACAATCTTAAAATCATTTTAACGAAATAAATAAAATACGTAAAGTTTTAAGCCAATAGTTTACTAACTCATTTCACTAAACAAATAAACCATTAAACATATTTAGTTAAATAGTTTACATAAAACCAAAACCATTTTTATAAAACACTTATAAGTAACTTTGGTTACTTACCTCTTTATAAAATACATGCTAAGTCAAATGTAACTTGTAAAAGCTTGGACTATCCATAACCCATGACCCATGGACCTTGACCCAAAACCTATGGACCATATGCATGACATCATGTATGACATCAGAATAGGTAAATCCATGACCTATGACCTAAAGTCTATAACCCATGACCCAAAGTCCATAACCAATGACAAAGATGTCTATTACATCATGCATGACATCATATAACCCAAGGATCATAACCCATTACCCAAAACCCAGAATTGTAACCCAAAATCCGGACTGGTATTACCAGATAGCCGGATCCCTTGGATAACACTTGCTGGATCCCTTTGGGAAAGGATCCGGCGGATCCGGGTGATCAGAGGATTGTTTTCCTATAAATAGTTGGTCATTTCCTCATTTCTTCTCACCACTTTAAGATATATCTTCCCTCTATATTCTTACTTCTCTAACCTCAGATACAAGGATCAGCTATGTAGCTTTTCTCTTAGTAATTCTCTAGGTTCCTCTTAAAGGCAAAATCACGACGTTTAGCATAAAAGACTTGCAAGCTCGAAGGCATGAGTTGATAAGACTTCATCATCATTACAAGATAACATAAGTGTCTCTTGTTGTTGGTTCCTCTCAAGCATGTCATAGGTGTATTGTGTTAACTAGTGGTGCTTAGATTAGTTCCTCCATTGTAAAGGAACTTGGTATCTAGCCTTGTATCGGATAAAGTGTATGCGACGTAGGTTTGGTTCTACCTTGTGGAAGAACTCGGTATCTAGCCTTGTACCGGATAAAGTGTAGGCGACGAAGGTTTGGTTATACCTTATGTGAAGAACTCGGTATTTAGCTTTGTACCGGAAGAAGTGTAAGCAACGTTGTGAAGGCTTCTCCGCCAAGAAATGGAGCTTGTGTTATGTAGTGATTACAAACTATCGAGTTGGGTACTCGGGGAGTTTAGTAGCCTAAGGAAGGTGACCTTGTAGCGTAACCACTATAAATAATTATGTTATGGTTGTGTCTTTTTTTCTCTATCTTGTAGTATAGTTTAATCACAGCTAACTATCAATATCTGTTGTTCCCTATTCACTATCGTAAAACAGTTTAAGTAATAAAAACAAGTTAATAGTGAATCTATGACTGATAAGATGTAAGTAAAACACACAGATTAATTTTCAACATAATATTCTTTATTAGAAATGAATCAAACAAGAATACATTACCCAAGTACTTGCGGAATAGTACTTGGGATTGAAATGACAAAGGTTGGTAACTCCTCTCGAAGCTCAGGCTAATTCTGAGCACAACTACAAGTACCCACTAAGCTATCTCAGGGATTAAGTTGTATTTGGAGGAGTGAAAGATGGCTTGCGTGTGTGTGTGTTTTTACAATTCACAAGCTTAATCTTTCACTCCATCTCTTATGCTTTTTATACAAGTATGAGTTTTAACTCTTTCCTAAGTGACAAACTGACAACTTACAGAAGACAAAATACTGATGTATTTTGTCTCTGTTTACAAAGACTATTTTAGGTAAGAGACAAGAATGCTTTCTAAAGGTCAGTGATGACACTGAGCCTGATCGTTTGCCATTCAGGGAAAGTTTACTTTGGTTGATAAGGACTTCGTTTTATCTGATTCAAACTTATCCCGCCTTATCCCGCTTATTCTTCAGTCTTCATATCCTTCAGTCTTCTACTTCAGTTTGTCTTCAGTGTAAGTAGTTGGAGAGGAGTCTTAGGGATTTAGTGAGTTATTGTCATCACTCACTAAATCCACCATCTTCTTCTTGACTCAGTCTTTACCCTTTAAGTTCCGCCTTACTGAGTGGAGAGACTTCTTCTTTGCCTCTTACTGAGTATCCTGAAGATGGCTCACTAAGAGACTATGCACTTAGTGACCTGTTAGTGTTTAACGGACTAAACACTTAGGATATTTTCTATTCAAATCCTAGATTAAGAGGTTTAGGTATTTACTGAACCCAACAGTCTCCCCCTATTTGGATATACAAATAGCCTAAGTGTTTGATCAGTGTAAGTGAGCAAATGGCTTCTTCTTACACTGAATGTACGAATGAATACAATAA
This sequence comes from Chrysanthemum seticuspe, assembly GCA_019973895.1. Taxonomy (NCBI): domain Eukaryota; kingdom Viridiplantae; phylum Streptophyta; class Magnoliopsida; order Asterales; family Asteraceae; genus Chrysanthemum; species Chrysanthemum seticuspe. The sequence goes on along the minus strand of BPTQ01000009.1, from coordinate 113,622,336 downwards.
GGAACACTGAGTATTTTAACAAAACATACGTCTTTTATTGATCACATTACATGGTTCCTATCACTAGTACAAAGGATAAATCAAAATGATGTCAGTCTAGATGGATTCCCAGTGCTTCAAGCTTGACTTTCTTAGTGATGAGTGTTTCCATGTCAGGATGCTCTCTTATCTTGGCGTTTAAGTCAGCACAGAACCTGACATTTGCAGGAGTCTGAATTTGAGAGGCCACTGGTATGTAGCTCAGAATTGTAGGCACTCTTGATTTATCAATATCACTCCATCTTTGGAATGTTGGGTTTCCATAGACATCAATGAAAAATAGCCCTCTTTTAGGCTTTTCAATCACAAGACAGTTGACAAATTTCACACCTTCAGGCAGCTCCCTATTGCATTCAATTCCAGGCACTTTGATCTCAGCTGGAACTCAACCCTCTTTCTTTTTCCTTGTGAAGACTGAGGTTGAGATCCTTGTGGTGCAGTTAAGGCAGGTTGAATCCCCAGTTGTGCCGGTGCATCCCTTAGTCTTTCATATCTTTTGCTGAGCATTTTCATCAGCTCCTTAACCACCGCATTCTGCTTCTTTTCAATTATTGGACCCAGCTCATCGAGTTCAGTGATCCCAAAGTCAGTGAATTTTAGGGGATCATGAACCTCGAAGTGTCTTTTGTTATCCCCCCTGTAAACATTCATGACCAGTGGTTTGAACTTGGGGATGATTCTGACATCTGTGATTTTCTCAGGCAGCATTCTATTTGTCATTTACCGGTTGTAATGGTCAATTCTTGCTTGCCTGATGGCTGCAGTTCTTTTGTTCTTTTCTTCCAACTGCTTTCTCATTTCAGCCATCTTAGCAGCCTGAGTTGTCCAGCCTGACCCTTTTGAAGCTTCGTAGGATCAATTCCAATATATTCAGCTTCGTCAGCGACAACTTTTACTAGTGCTTCTCTACTCTTTCTTTCCTCCTCAGCAAGTTTCTTTTTCCTCTCTTCCTTTGCAAGGTAGGCACTTAGCTGTTGTGGGGTAAGCAGGTACTCAGTGTTGCCGATCATATAGGGAATCTTCTCAGGCTCAGGAGTTTTCATTATGCCTTTTCCTTTATCCTGACCTGAGGAAGATGATGCTACCAGGGGCGGTGTTGTTGTTGTTATTAGTGTGATCACTGTCATTGTTGTTGTTGTTGTTGATGATGTTGGTGGTACTGGTGAAATTGGTATAGCAGGGACTGGTTGAGCTGGCTCCCCCTCAGTGTGAGAGGAAGTCTCTTCAGTAGTCTTCTCCCCCTCAACTGTTGCCGCAACATAAGTGAGAGCAAGAGTTGCTTCGGACACTGGGGGAGCTTCAGTGGCTTGACCTTTGAAGGCTTGATAAATTTCAGTGAGCATAGCCTTGATGTCAGTAGTATCCTGCTGAAGACTGGTGACTTGTTTCTCTAGATTAGCCTGAGATGATTCCAAAGCAGTCATCCGTGGCCCAAGATTCCAAGCCATGGAGGATGATGCCTTAGCCAGAGAGGTCACCTGAGCATCCAAGGAACCCAGTGTTGCCTGAAGAGACTGAACTGAAGATTGAAGACCCTGAACATTGGCAGACTTGAGCATGTTGATTAGTTCAGTGAGGTCTGAGGAATTCTTCAAGTAAGCCTCAGTAGCCTCCAGCACTTTTGAGTTGAGTGTTGGGTCTTCTTTGACCGAGTCCCTGATTTAATCAATTTTTGTCCCACAACCCTGAAGATGTTTAAGAAACTTAGCCAGGTTATCATCTAATCTATGAAGATGCTCATACATGATATCTCTGTGCTCATCAGTGTTAGCATTGAAAGTGAGCACATCGGAATTTAGATCAGCATAACTTGCAGCAGCTTTAGTGTGTTGATCCAACAATGTGTTAGTGACCCCAGAATATATCTTTCTTGAAGCTTTGGTGATCCACATAACTAGCTGCCTTTCAGTGATTGGAAGAATATTATCAAACTGGCTAAATTCATTAGAACTGGATGAAGAAGAGTCAGAGTCATTATTTTTAGGCTGAAATGGTGACTCCTTGGGCTTTTGTGGATCAGGCTGCTGTTCTTGTTCAACTTGAACATCATCGTCCACTTCTTCTCCTGCTGATAGAATTTCATCTTCACTTTCAGCATGTTCTTCCTCAGAAAATAGTATCTCAGCAACATCAGCAATAGTTAACAAGGTGGGGGTGATGGGTTCCGTATCAGCGGGTGGTATTAATCCCTCTGAGTCTTTGTCCCCCTTTGACCCCTCAAACACTGATGGGTTTTTCCCAGTGTCTTCTCCGGAGTCAGGATTGGTGGTGGGTTCCGTATCGGCGGGTTGTTTCTTTCCCTCCGAGTCTTTGTCCCCCTGAGACCCCTGAGATACTGATGGGTTTTTCCCAGTGCCTTTGGCGGAGTCAGTGACAGTTATATCCCCATCAGCGGGTTGTTTAGTTCCCTCTGAGTCTTTGGGATCATTCAGTTTACCCTCAGACAAAGGCTGTGATTTTCTAATGTCATCCTTGGGCGTTGTGGAAGGCGCTCCTCTACCAGTGGGTTGTATGTTTCCCTCTGGATCTTGGGGAGTAGTAGTTGGGACCAAGGGAACTGATTGTGATTTATCAGTGTCCTTCGTTGTCACCAGGGTGGATGTTGCTTGGTCTCCAGTGGGTGGCAAATCAATCTTGGGCTTCCTTTGCCTTTTGGGCTGTGTTCCTGAAGCCTCAGGGCCCTGAGACTTGGGTTTGGTCTTAGTCCCAGTCTGAGAATTCTCCTTTCACTTTTTAGGAGCAGGGTTAGGAGACACTGAGTCCCTCTGGCTGTTTACTGCAACCATATGGGTCGTCAATTCAATATTAGTGATAAGGGATGGGTCTTTTTGAAAATTAGATTGACTCAGGATGCCAGGTAAAGCACAATATTTTTGTTCCTGAGGATAATTGCAACCCAGTAACACTTGTAAAGCACATGAGACAAACCTAGGGTACGAAACGTATTTCGCCCTAGTTTTGCTCAGTAGCTTAGTTACGAGATCACTGTAAATGATCTCCCCAATGTCTACATTGACCCCATTCATCAAACAGTATGCCATCATCAACTGAATAGAATTAACTTGTTCAGTGGATGAGTGGTTCCCGCCAAAGACCTGAATCACAAAAGTGAATAGGATCCTCCAAGCCACGGGAAATGAACTCTTGGTGACTGGGGTCTTGTCCAAAAATTTTGGATCCAAAATGATTTGTTTTAACCCATCCTTCACTGTGGAGGGTTCAGGATGGGCAACATAGACACCATTATTGTAGTCTAACCCTGTTGAAGTACAAAACATTTTATAGTCCAGGGTGACTGATCTTTCCCCGTTAAAAAGACTGAACTTAATGAGATACTCCCTGAGTGGTCTTAGATCTATCTCATTAGTTGAGGGTGACGGGTCATAGGCCGTGGCTGTAGCCCAAAACTCCCTGAGGAGGTTTTGGTACAGTATAGAGGGATACTGAACAAAGGCCGTTTTCAGTGGGCGGTTGAACAAAAATTTCATTATGTCCTTATAGGCTGGGACATTTTGTGGGTATTCAAAATTTCCTATGACATTATTGGTTTTAAATTCAACGTTACTGAGATCCCCTACCCACTGTGATGCAAACTGAAGAGATTGTGTTCTTGCCATTTCCATTAAAAAGTTTTTAGGGTTTTGGAAAAAAATATCTTGACAAGCACAATCAAAGGGTCTTAAATCTCTCAAGTTTGTGATGAAAATTTTTTGTCAAGGTTTACAGAGAAGATTTTTCATAAAAGAGTTTGAAGAATACAAAGATTTCTGGGTTTGAAAGAGTATTTTGACAGTGTTTTGTTGCAGACATACTTTGTGTGGTTTTTACTGATTTTGTGAGGGGTATTTATAGAGTGATGAGAGGGGTAGTTTATGCACAAATGTGGATTTGTAAAGTCAGTTTTTGAAAACGTTTAGTGTTTCCACATTTAATGCCACCACTCCACTACCCGCAGTAAAATCCCGATTTTCAAGGAACAGTAAAAGTGCACAGTAAAAGTGCATTTTGCAGCAATAAAATATCAATAAGATATTTCATGTGAAAGGGGGCATTTAATGCCAAGTAGGATTGGGTAAGTTTGAGGGACCCTTGACAGTAAGATAGAGAGACATATATTCCTATATTTAATTGGTGTGTTCACCAACCTAGGATATTTAAGTAACTAATATTTGGTGCATTTAGTTACTCATTCAATGCTCAATATCAAGAGTCAGGGTCTCTGAATGAGTCTTACTCATCCAGTGAGAGGGTTAATTTTGAGGTTTTGTTCAAGGAGGATGAACCATTTTAGAGAAAGCTTACTGAGATTGGGATTGGTTTTCAGGTTGTGGCTTTCAATGTCTAGCATACCCAATTCAGCTTTCAGTCTCCTGTAGGTAAGTTCATCCAAGGGTTTGGTGAAGATATCAGCAAGTTGATATTCAGTAGGGATGAAATGAAGCTCTATGTCTCCTTTCATTATGTGGCTCCTGATGAAATGATATCTGATATCAATGTGTTTGGTTCTTTGGTGAATGACAGGTTTGTTAGAGATAGCAATGGCACTAGTGTTGTCACAGAAGATGGGTACCATTTTGTAGTGGATGTCATAGTCATTGAGTTGACTTTTCATCCATAATACATTGGCACAGCATCCTGCAGCAGCAACATACTCAGCTTTGGCTGAAGACATAACCACTGATTGTTGCTTTTTAGCACTCTAACAGACCAGTTTTCCTCCAAGAAATTGACAGGACCCTGAGGTACTTTTTTTGTCCATGTTGCAGCCAGCATAATCAGAATCAGAATATCCTTTGAGGTCAAACCCTAAGCACTTTGGATAGTAGAGTCCAAGGCTTGGAGTTCCCTTCAGGTATCTTAGTATTCTTTTGGTTGCAGTGAGATGGGATTCTTTGGGATTGGACTGATATCTTGCTATTAGACAGACTGAGAATTGTATGTCAGGTCTGGAAGCAGTGAGATACATCAGTGAGCCAACAATCCCTCTGAAATGGGTTTGATTGACTGATTTGCCAGTGAAATCAGGTCCAAGGTTGTTATGAGGGACCATTGGTGTCTTCACTGAGGCACAGTCAGATATCTCATATTTCTTCAAGAGATTTCTGGTGTACTTCTCTTGACTGATGGAGATTCCTTTATCAGTTTGCCTGATTTGTAGTCCAAGGAAGTATGTGAGTTCACCCATCATGCTCATTTCAAACTTCTTTGTCATCAGTTTTTCAAACTGTTTGCAAAGAGTGTAGTTTGTTGAGCCAAAGATGATGTCATCAACATATACTTGGACCAGTATCACATCTTGTTTTGTCCTATAGATAAACCATGTGCTGTCTATCTTTCCTCTGACAAACTTGTTTTGAATCAGGAAGGCTGAGAGAGTTTCATACCATGCCCTGGGAGCTTGATTTAGTCCATAAAGAGCTTTATCAAGCTTGCAGACATAGTCAGGGAATTCACTACTCTCAAAGCCAGGAGGTTGCTGAACATACACATTTTCCTTGAGTTCACCATTCAGGAATGCACTTTTTACATCCATTTGGCAAACTTTGAAGTTCATGTAGGTAGCATATGCAAGGAAGATCCTGATGGCTTCCATTCTTGCAACAGGAGCAAATGTCTCATCATAGTCAATGCCTTCTTGTTGACTGTAACCTTTGGCTACAAGTCTGGCTTTGTTTTTAATGACAGTGCCGTTTTCATCAGTTTTATTTCTGAAAACCCACTTCATTCCTATGACAATGACATCCTGAGGACATTTGATCAAGGTCATGACCTTGTTTTTATCAAACTGTTGAAGTTCTTCTTGCATGGCCTGAACCCAGCTTGGGTATTTTAGAGCCTCAGTGACACTTTTGGGTTCTATTTCTGATAGGTAATCATCATATAGACATTCATTTGCTGAACCTGCAGTTAGTTTAGCAGCCATGCTTCTTGTAAGCATGCCCTCAGTGGGTTCACCAATGATGTTTACAAGCTCAATGTCCTGAGATTTTGTCCACTTACTTTGTGGTCTAGGATCTGAGCTTGAAGAGGTCACTGGAAACTCAGAAGTGAGTTCAGGTATAGGAGCCACAGAATCATCAAGAACATCTGTTGAGATATTTTGTTCAGGTTGGGGTTCATGAATCAGAGGGTCCTGAACATTTGGTTCAGTGTTACCTATCCCAACAGGGACTGATTGATTATCAATGAATTCACTGAGAGTTGGTTATGATAGGTTGTGAGGCAAGACATAATATGAGATGTCAGCATCAGCTTGGTATGAGGAATTGATTTCAGTGTTATACTCATCAGGAGGATATTTTGATGAGTTATCAATTCCTATTTCCTCCACTGAGGTGTTGGTGAACCAGATGCTTTCTGAACTCTCATCAAAGGTGACATGAAAGGTTTCCTCAACTTTTTGTCTCCTTGTGTTAAATACCCTGAAGGCTTTGGAGATCAGTGAGTAACCTAGAAAGTATCCATCATCAGCTTTAGCATCAAACTTGCCCAGATGATCCTTGTGGTTATGAATAAACAAAGGACATCCAAACACATGAAAGTAGCTGATATCAGGAAGTCTACCTTTGAATATCTCATATGGGGTTTTGTTATGTCTTTTGATAATGATTGACCTGTTTTGAGTGTAACAGGCTGTTTTGAGTGCTTCAGTCCAGAAATGTTTTGATAGAGTTGAGCCATTTAACATAGTTCTAGCAGCCTCAATGAGAGTTCTGTTTTTTCCTTTTAGCTACCCCATTTTGTTCAGGGGTGTAAGGAGATGAAATTTTTTGGGAGATTCCCTTTTCATCACAGAAATTCTCAAGCTCATCATTTCTGAACTCAGTACCATTGTCAGTTCTGATTTGTTTAACAGTAATGTCATTCTGGTTTTCAATGTTCCTGATGAATGACATTATAGTGTCAGTTGCCTGACTCTTTTTGGAAAGAAAGTATACCCAAGTGTATCTTGAAAACTCATCAACAATGACAAGTGTATACTTCTCATGCTGGATTGATCTAAGACTGACTGATCCAAAGAGATCCATATGCAGGAGGTGAAGGCAGCTTTTGATTGAGAAATTTTGTTTTGTTTTGAAAGATGCTCTTTGATGTTTGCCTTTTTCACAGGCTGAGCATGGTTTATCTTTTGCAAAAACCAGTGATGGTAAGCCAAGGACCTTGTTTTGTTTTGCTAGGTTGTTGATGTTTTTGAAATTTAAGAGTGAGAGTCTCTTGTGCCACAGCCAGTTGATAGTTTCAGTGGCTTTGGCAAAGAGACAAGTTCCCTTTTGAGAGAGTGTTGACATGTCTAAGACATAAACATCATCTCTTCTAGGAGCTATCAACACAACTTCTTTGTTGGCATTGAAAATGGTGCCTTGTTTGTCATTGAATTGCACAATGTACTTTGCATCACAGAGTTGACTGACACTGATGAGATTGTATTTGAGACCATTGACATAAGCTATTCTAGAGAAAACTATTCCATTGCAGTATACTGAACCATAACCTTCAGTGGGACATGATGAGTTATCACCAAATACTACCTTGGGTCCTGGTTCCTTTACATATTTGTGCAGATACTCCTTAACGCCAGTCATGCTTCTTGAGCATCCACTATCTAGATGCCAAATAGGCTCCCTGGCGTGTCTCTGCACAAATAGTAAACTGGATTAGTTTCTCTTGCTGACCCACATACTGGTGGGCTTGGGCTTAAAGGTCTGTTTGAGTTTGGCAATTGACTCATGGTCAGTGGTTGAGTGCATTGTGCTACCACAGGTTTTGCATTTGGAGACTGAGGATGACTCAGTGATTTTGGGTTGCTTGGAACTTCTCCTTGCTTGGATGACACTGTCATGCTGGGATGTCTCATGAGCTGGATTTCCGCAAATATCACAGCATATGTTCATGAGACAATCATCAGGATGATGATCATTAAAGCTACAGTGAGGGTAAGGAGGAAAGGGTTTTGCTCTAAACTTTTGAGCAGACTTGGAGGATGAAGCATACTGATGACCAACTTTGGTATAGTTTGCTTTACTGAGAGAACTTACATATTGTAAGTGATCAGAAGTTATGTGATCATCCTTTTTGCAGATCATACAAAAAAGGATTCTATAACAGTTGTCAGTGGTATGACTGGTATAGTGGCATAGATCACACTTCTGCTTGGTTTTGGTGGTGGATTTTGACATTGAGGAACTAGAGGAAGCTGATTTTGTCTCCTTGATTGATTCAGGAACTTTTTCGATGGATTCCATCTTTTCAGTTAGCTTCCTCACAAGTTCAGTCAGCTGCTGAATTTGGTCAGCTTCAGTGGGGACAGAGGATGTGAAAGTCTCAGTGGGGGTAGATTCTTGTTGAATTGGTTTTGATGGTCTTTTCAGGATAGTTCTACCAAGTCCAGACCTTTCTTTTGGTGAGTGTGGATTGTATTGTAATGGAGTAAGCTCAGAGCTAGGAGCAGCACCCTGAAGAGGTTCCAGGGGTGGAAGTGGTGCTTGAGATTCAGCTTCAGACTCAGAGATGTGTTAAATACTACTGGGCACATGAGGGAGTCCAAGCATGCTCTTTAGAGCTTGACTTTCAGGCTCTAGAATTCTTCCAGAATCAAAATTTGGAAGCTTACTCTCAGGATTAACCCGTTCATTCCAATCACTAGGCTTGGGAATAGTCAACACATTGGTAATCATGCCACCAGAAACAAATGGTTTGGAAGACTGGTCTTTGTTGTGAGAGTCAGGGAGATGATTTTCACCTATGACTCTCTTTTTGCTGCTAGGGGCTCCCACAACATCAAAGACTCTTGGATTCTTAGCAGTCCAACTAGCAATGATATCATTTTCTTTCTTAAGTTCATCTTGAAGAGCCTGATTTCTTTTAACTAATTCAGTGTTTTGAATTTGCAAAGTGATGGCCTCAAGCTTATTTTGTTTTAAAAGAAGTAGTTCATCCCTACACTTGTTTAGTTCAAAACTTAGCTTGTTATATTTTGAAAAAAGATTTAATCGTTGCTCTTCTACAAACTTAAGGTCAACATTGATATAGTTCATATAGGACTGCCAATCAGAGTCATCATCCATAGAAAGTAAAATATTTACCTTCTTCATTGTGATGTTGACCCACTCTCCATTCCTGGCATGATTTTTCCCAACAGCTAGCTTGTCCTCTTCTGAGAGGGCCATCAGTGCACTGACATGCACCATTTCATCATCAGATGAGACTGTCTCTTCATCCCAGTCGAAGGTTTCAGCAACAAGACATTTGTTTTTACCCTGCACAGATTGAACACTTTTGTTGTTTCTGAGGGACTGGCCTCAAGCAATGCAAGCTTAGCTTTGACTTTCCTATACTTAGCTTCAAAATCAACAGTTTTGTTTTGATCAGATTTGTTTTGAAAATTTTGATGAGACTGATAGATTTTTGGTTGAAATTTGCTAAAGCCTGAGGAATGATTTGACCCTGATGGTTTATACGAGGGTTCAGAAATTGTCTTTGAAAAGCAGTCTTTTGCAAAATGACCTCTTTTGTGACACTTAAAGCATTCAGTGTCCTCATTTGCTTTAGCATTTGAAAAACTTTTGTTTCTTTTTATAAACCTTCGAGAGTTAGCAAGGAGTGCCCTTTCATGAAATTCAACGTTCAGGTCATTTAGGTACTCCTCACTTGATCTCTCATCAGGATCATCATCTGAATTTTCTTGGAAATCTTGAACCACATTGTTAGAAAAGAAAGAAGTTGATATCGGTGTTGAAGTGGTGGTCAGGGACTTCTTGACTTCCTGAGACTTTTTTAAGTCATGGTATCGTCTGTTGATGAGGTTTTCCTCATAGACAAATTTCCCATAAATTTCAGGAAGTTCAAGATTCTAGATATGATTAGCATTCCTAAGTCCCTGAGAGAAATTCAACCACTTCTCAGGGAGACTATTGACAAAACCAACATTGATTTCATGTTTGAACATCTTAACACCATCATTTGACAGTTCATTTAAAAGAGTTTTGTACCGGGTGTAAGTTTGAGACAAAGTTTCTTGAGTCCTTAGCCCTGAAGGTGTTATACTCAAGTTTCAGGTCCATTATCCTGTTTTCCTTGGTATCAGATGGGCCTTCATGGCTATGGACTAGGTCATCCCAGGTTTGTTTAGCTGTACTACAGCTTATAACTGACTCCATAATATCATCAGGAAGACATGATATGATGATACTTTTGAGTCTTTGGTCCTGGTTGACCACTCTCCTCTCATCCTGAGTCCACTGAGCTTCAGGTTTAGGGAAACCTTCAGCAGTCTTTGGGATAAATGGACCTTCATTTATACACTTGATATAATAAGGTTCCATCCCAATCAAATAGCAAAGCATACGCTTTTTCCATTTGTTGAATTTACCAACTTCAAGTCTAGGGGCAACAGCTGAATAAGCTCCACCCTTTTTATCGACTAGTTGGGGTACATCAATTTCAGCCATAAGGATCCTGATTTAAAAACGTTTAGAGCGGCTTAAAAAAGGTTTTATAATCAGCCTCGCTTTGATACCACTTGTTGTTCCCTATTCACTATCGTAAAACAATTTAAGTATTAAAAGCAAGTTAATAGTGAATCTATGACTGATAAGATGTAAGTAAAACACACAGATTAATTTTCAACATAATATTCTTTATTAGAAATGAATCAAACAAGAATACATTACCCAAGTACTTGCTGAATAGTACTTGGGATTGAAATGATAAAAGGTTGGTAACTCCTCTCGAAGCTCAGGCTAAGTCTGAGCACAACTACAAGTACCCACTGAGCTATCTCAGGGATTAAGTTGTATTTGGAGGAGTGAAAGATGGCTTGCGTGTGTGTGTGTTTTTACAATTCACAAGCTTATTCTTTCACTCAATCTCTTATGCTTTTTATACAAGTATGAGTTTTAACTCTTTCCTAAGTGACAAACTGACAACTTACAGAAGACAAAATACTGATGTATTTTGTCTCTGTTTACAAAGACTATTTTAGGTAAGAGACAAGACTGCTTTCCAAAGGTCAGTGATGACACTGAGCCTGATCGTTTGCCATTCGGGGAAAGTTTACTTTGGTTGATAAGGACTTCGTCTTATCTGATTCAAACTTATCCCGCCTTATCCCGCTCATTCTTCAGTCTTCATATCCTTCAGTCTTCTACTTCAGTTTGTCTTCAGTGTAAGTAGTTGGAGAGGAGTCTTAAGGATTCAGTGAGTTATTGTTATCACTCACTGAATCCACCATCTTCTTCTTGACTCAGTCTTCACCCTTTAAGTTCCGCCTTACTGAGTGGAGAGACTTCTTCTTTGCCTCTTACTGAGTATCCTGAAGATGGCTCACTGAGAGACTATGCACTCAGTGACCTGTTAGTGTTTAACGGACTTAACACTTAGGATATTTTCTATTCAAATCCTAGATTAAGAGGTTTGGGTATTTACTGAACCCAACAATATCCAACACACTAAAATAGATTGACATAACTCGACTTAAAAGTTTTAATCGATAAAACTATTCAACCCCCTTCTAGTTTTCTACAATCTAGACTACTCATAGGTCTTAAATAATGATAAAACATGGGCTCATTTATTACCTTGGTAGCCTAATTATGTAACCTTCTTGTCTAGGTTAAACACCGAGAAAACTTCATAATCAATCCTATCAAAGATATCTTCATCACCAACGTATTCTCTAATAGTAAACCTCATGAATGACCCAACATGGTGTATTTGTATGGTGAATAAATGCGTTGCGAATTCTGCAAAAAAATAAATAAATAAAAAAAAAAAGAAAAAAGAAAAAAAAAATTCTTAGTTACTTAACATAAACACAAGTTCATATCAAAATATATCTCAAACCAACAATATTTCAAGTTATTACCATATTTCTTTTTGCAATCCATTTGCAATTGTTCTGATGTTACACTTGCTTCTTTTTTCCGCATCTTCCATGTTGGTAACGACATTGTAGACACAAATTTGTTTCAACTTTATTCAGATTAAAAATTGAGGGACGAGACTCGGGAGTTTTGAGATTTGATGGGTGATGTGAGAGGGCGAGAAAGCAGGAAGGATGGGGAGTATTCTTTTCAAGTATATGGGGTAGAGTTATACCCTGTATAACATTTAATGAAGGTAAGAAAGTGATGAAATGACTAAAAAACTTACCATGCCACCTCATCAAACGAGCAAAGATAACACTAGTTATCTGTAATGGGGGTCTAGGGACCAAACGGGCCACCGTTCGCAAATTCAGAGACTCCATATGTTAAAAAAACAAAACCCAAAACCAACTGTAAGAACGGGATAGACTTTAAGGACGATCGATGTAATTTACCCAAAGTAAAAACAACTATGACACCCCAACCTAGTCTAAAGACTTAGCCGCTTAAGCCGAAGACTGAAATGAAACATTTGCTTTCCCACTTCCAGCTAATACTTAACTAAATTTAGTCAATTACACAATCATCATCATCATCAGCATCAATCCTCATCACTACTTAACTCAACCACAGTTACGTCAACTCACACTCACACAAAAAACACTCCAATCACAACAAATTCATTTCCATATCTATTCACTTTTCATCATTTCATTTCAGATCTTTCCCGTCATCGTCCCCGGTGTCATTCACCGTCACTCTAGCATCTCCCACACCTCCTCTAACTAACTTTATAAATCATTTCCTTCAGATCTTTTATTTTATTAAAGTCATGGAAGAACCAGTAGTAGCTAAAAACGGTGTCGTACTGAAGATAATTGACATGATATCTGAAATATCAGCTATAACGGATTACCGTTACACCGTTAGGAAACAGTTTTTTAACTTATCGAGACGGTTGAAGCTTTTAAGTCCGTTATTTGAAGAGATTCGTGATATAAAGGATTCGATTAGTGACGAAAGCTATAAATCGTTGCTGTTGTTGATGGAGGATCTGTTATCTGCTAAAGAGCTCTTGATTTTAGGAAGTGAAGCTAGTAAAATTTATTTGGTACGTTTCTATTATCTACATCTCGTTGTGTTGATTTGCATCGTTTTCGCGTTTTTCGGTTAGCTTGAACTCGATAAATTGGAAATTAAGAAGTGAAGGTAGAAAAAGTTATTTTGTACTGCATCTTGTTAAGCTGATTTTGTGCTATTAGTTGTTGATTTGGTACATTAATGTTATTTAGATCTCGTTGCGTTATTTTCCGGCTTTTTGTGTTTAATTTGATGCTGTGATGGTGATTTTGTGTTTTTAGACGGCTTGGACTTATTTATCATCTAATAGTTAATTAGATGTGAGATTTGAATTAGATTGTAGGAATTTATGGAAATTAATGCTGATTTTGTTGTTATTAGAGTGAAGGAACTAGAATAAGTTGAAGTTAGGGTTTAGAATTTAATGAATAAAATATGAACAGGTTTAGTAACTGTTTTCGTTATTTGATCAGAACTCGATTAATTGGAAGTAGTTTAGGTACGTGATTGTTAATTTGGTGCGAGATTGATGCATTGGTGTTTGCTTTGTATTAATTTCTAGGAGTCTATGGAAACATAAGGTTTTGAATCTGAATGTGTTTCGAATCTTATCCCTGTAGGTTATGTGATCCTAGGGTTTAGTAACTGTTTTAGTGATTCGGTTAGCGTGAACTTGAGAGATTGGCGGTAGTTAGATTTAATTGCTATTGATGTTTGAGATTTGCTGTAGCTGATATTTATATATGTAATGGTATGAATGCTGTGTTGTACTTAATTTTGGAAATTTTATAAATTTGGCCAGTGATGTAAGTGATGGTGATAATCATAGTTTAATTAGTATTCGTGTTGAATTTGAATTGCTTGCGTATGAGTAGATATGGTAAGCGAAATGTGATAGCACAAAGTTGACATAGATTTGACTTGAGGTTAGTTTTGCTTGCGTCACACGAGTGAAATTTTATTGATGTCCTTGTCATTACCTTCACGTACGAACTTTATGCCAAAAAATTTATTGCCTTCGTGTAGGATTCGTGTTATTGGTGGACACCCTGATCCGTAGCATAGAAGCAAAAAATGTCAACGCAACTAGGAATGTAGTATTTTCCAACTTCTCTGGGTTGGATGGTTGGTTAGATGAACTCTTGTTTTTTTAACTTCAAAATTGGATTTTTGTCTCAGCTTGAGGGTCAGATTAGTCATACATTGTTCGTACTTCGTAGACACAACTTTTGACATGTCTATGATTATTCAGTCCGTAGAGCACGTACCTAATATTGTCGATGGGTTAAGGATAAACTAGACTGCCGAATAGTGCAATTCGAAGCTGAAAATTATGAATTACAGTAACTCAGAAAATATGCAAATCAGCAATGACCCCTAGGATGATTTGTTAGAGCAAAAAAGCGTCATTTGGTAAATCTTGGGGTTAATCATCCTTCAACTATGGGGGTGTTTGTTTAAGCTTATATGTGGGCTTATGAGCTTATTTGATTTTGGCTTATGAAATATAAGCCGAAAAACAAATGAGCTCACAAGCCACATATAAGCTTAAAGGAACACCCCCTATATTGTTTTTTGTATAATTTTGTTCATTACTTGATTGATTGATCAGCTCATGATTACATGTACGTGCGCGTAATGTGTGCGTGTAATTGCTTGAATGCTTGTGGTATCAATGTATGATCATGTGAGTTAATGGATCATTGGACCGGTATATGCTTTGTAAACCACATTTACCTACTTTTGGAGTTTCGTACTTTCATCCAAAAGTTGTGCATGGTTACATGATAATTTACATCTCATACTGCCTATATTAATAACACTATTGTGAGATTTTAATTATTTAATCATAATTTGGTTGGGAAGTTAATGCTTGTAGTTATATATGGAGTGTATTTTAATTTTTGTAGAAAGGCAAACTAACACATTGCACCATGTATATATACATCCCACACATGTCCCTGCCCGGACCAGAACCCACAACCACTTGGTTGGGGAGCATTTGCAAGCTCACGACTACCGCTAGGCCAAATGTCTGTTGGTGATGTGGAGTATAATGACATGTTCGGTTTGATTAGGCTTGGCTGAGCAGGACCTAAACCTTGCCTTAAAAAACTATAAACTATTTTATAGGTGTTAAAAGCACTATCATTTTAGTCACTTGTATATGCTGAATACTACAGGCGCGTATAAGCTCAATCGTTGCTGAGTTTGTATAAGCCTGTTCCTTACGAAGTAGTTTACTAAGGCCAAAGTTCAAGTGCGTCTATTCCATTCGATGCGAGCGTCACACAATTGTGAAACAATTGTGCATCACAAATCCCGTTGTGTTTTTGCGATCCCATCACTATGATGCGCGATGAGCTCGCAACAATGCGCACAATTTTAAACCAAGTGTGTAACATTACAGATACACACCATTATAGATGTTACATCAGCATCCCACAAGAGGCTATGATTAGTGGGTTAAGAGAATATAAGATGCACCAAGTGGCTTTTCTTGGCTTGTATAGGCTCATACATGTTGTTCATTTATGGCTTGCAAATCTGAAAAACCCCAGTCAAACAAGGCTCGCACTCCGCTCTAATAGTTACTGGCATTGACCAGGCTTGATTCGGGGTTATAAAGTTTTTTGTTGAGCTGGCTCTCAATCTGGTTCATATCATCAACTCATTTGATTGTTTATGGGAATGTGGAACTAGACCAGTTAGTATTAGCTCTGTAAAATCTGACCTTTTAGTACAGCTGATATAGTTTAATTTCACGTCACATATTGCTAGTTAAAGCTAAGTAAGTTTCTATTTGTGACCTTTGTGCACTTTTTGACACTATATTTGGTTATACCTAATTACCTATAAGAACTTTTCTGCAATTTTCAGACATGTATGTTTCTTTATAGCATATGTATTCCAAGTGATGTTTTTTCTTTCATAAGATGACTTAGTTTTGGTTAAAATAGTAGTAGATAAAATGTTGATGTAGCTTTTATGGTTAATACAATTTAATCTGTATCTGCCACATATTATGCTATGACTTGATTATAGAGGATAAGAAATCTATGGGTCATTTATACAACTATATATATGAAACAAATTAACACACACCAAGTGTCTTGCACTATAGATTATACCCAAGTGTCAGCGGAGAGCTTTCTATAAGAGTCTCATTTTTTATGGGTGTTAGAGCATCCACTAGGGTGGTTTGTGAAAAGGTTTATAAAAAGATGAAGAGGTCTAAAAATGTTTAAACCATAGTGGATGTATATTTCAAACTTATGTGGCATGAATAGGTCTAGGATTTTGAAGAGGTCCAAAATTTAAGTATTTGGTAAATGTTAAGTGTGCTTTATGATATGAAAAGGTTTATGAATACGTTTATCCATAGTAGAAATGGGTTTATAATTTGAAAATATTTATAAATTAATGGAGTTTTAAATGTATAAACCTTTGTATAGATTTAATGATTTATCATAGTGGATGCCCTTATGATCGTATTTGGTAGTTTTAATGGTGGTTTTCTGTAGAGAACTTTATACTAGTTGTCATAGTAATCTTTGTTGAATTGTCGTCTTGTCACTGGAAAGAAAGTCAGCATAATTATCTAAATATAATCATATACTAGAACTCAAGCTAAGTTATTTTCTTGGATTCTAATAAACAATTAGCTTTGAACTTCCTTTTTTATATTGTAAATTTGTTACCACTATAAGCAGAGTTATTTATTTTATTTTATTTATTTATTATTATTTTTTTAATGATCTATTGGAAACAACTCACCAAGCTCTTGTTGAATGTCTATATCTACGAGTCTTGAATAAAGAAGGAATAACTTGCAAAGTATTACTCTGCGTGCAGGCCCTGGAGAAGGAGCAGATCATGAAAAAATACGAGGAAGTTACAGATCGTTTGGAACAAGATTTAGAAGGCATTTGTTTTGAGAAGCTTGACATATCAGATGAAGTTAAAGAACAGGTGAAAAATTAATTTTCTTATATCACTGATTTATACAAGGATGTCATTGACATCTTGTTTGGTATTTGATCCATCATAAAGATGCATCATAAGCAAAAGATGCATCATAATGTTGCAACATCTTCTAATAGTGCACATGGTTTTATATCAGGTTGCACTTGTCCTTGCTCAGTTTAAAAGAGCCAAAGGAAAAACAGATGCACCAGATCTTGAGCTGACTGAAGATCTTTCATCCCTTTACAACAAGGGCAGTGACGTGGTGGCAGATCCTGATGTCTTGAAGAGATTAGTTGAAAAACTACAATTATCTGGAATAAATGACCTCACACATGAATCAATAACTTTGCATGAAATGGTTTCCGCTAGTGACGGCGATCCTGGTGAGACTATAGAAAAGATGTCCATGCTACTAAAACGAATCAAAGATTTTGTGGTGACCGAGAATCCAAATGCTGATTCACCTCCCGGTGAAACTTCTGCTCCACTAATGTCAACTGAAAAACGAACATTAAAAATTCACAAGCATACAATTATACCTGATGATTTCCGCTGTCCTATATCACTTGAGTTGATGAAGGATCCTGTTATCGTCTCAACTGGGCAGGTAATCTACCATCATTTCTCTCTTTGCAAAATCTTCTGTTTTCTAAATATCTTACAATTTGTGTAGACATACGAGCGAAAATGTATACAGAAGTGGTTGGAAGCAGGGCACAAAACTTGTCCCAAGACACAGCAAAACCTAACGAGTACCGCTCTTATACCCAACTACGTTTTACGCAGTCTAATAGCGCAATGGTGCGAGACAAATGGATTGGAACCACCAAAACAAGCTAGTAGGCCGTCATCCTCTGCGTGCACACCTGCAGAACGTTCCATAATAGATATTCTGCTCACAAAGCTAAAATCTGTAAGTCCTGATGACCAGCGGATTGCTGCTGGTGAAATCCGCCTTCTTGCAAAAAGAAATGGTGATAACCGTGTAGCCATAGCTGAAGCCGGTGCTATCCCTCTCCTCACACACCTCCTAACTGTACCAGATTCGCGTACACAAGAACATGCAGTAACTGCTCTTCTTAACCTTTCAATTTGTGAGGATAATAAAGGGAGCATAGTATCCTCTGGAGCAGTCCCTGGGATCGTTCAGGTGTTAAAAAGAGGTAGCATGGAAGCACGAGAGAATGCAGCAGCCACCCTTTTCAGCCTCTCAGTCGTGGATGAAAACAAGGTGACTATTGGCTCATTAGGAGCAATCCCTCCTCTTGTATTGTTATTAAGTGAAGGTACACAAAGAGGGAAGAAAGATGCTGCAACCGCATTGTTCAACTTGTGCATATATCAAGGTAACAAAGGAAGGGCAGTAAGGGCGGGTGTTATCACCACATTAATGGAGCTACTGACTGAGCCACAAGGTGCGATGAAAGATGAAGCTTTAGCTATTCTAGCCATCCTCTCAGGCCACCCAGAAGCAAAGATAGCTATAGGTAAAGCAGATGCGGTGCGGGTTCTGGTGGATTTCATCGCGAGCGGGTCTCCTAGAAACAAAGAGAATGCAGCTGCAGTTTTGGTGCACCTTTGCTCTGGAGACCAAAAGTATCTAGTGGAGGCACAAGAACTCGGGGTCATGGGCGCACTGGTCGATTTGCTACATCATGGTACTGATAGAGGGAAAAGAAAGGCCGGACATTTGCTTGAGAAGATAACCCGATACACAGAGCAACAGAAGTTGCCCCATTTGCATGCAGAAACGGAATCAAATAACTAGTCGGTCTTCTTCCGTTTTAGTTTTGTTGAGGTAAAGCATTTTCTCCGTTGATATTTATATCACTTTTAATGTTGTTTTTCCATTGAAATGTAGAAGGGGAAAGGTGGAAGATCACCATCCCCACCCCTTGTTTCTATATTTTTTCTTTTTAAATTTAGGTTTTCTTCTGTTATGAGGATTACTACAAACAAATGAGCGGGAAATGTAAGAAGTGGGAGATTAAAGGGTAAAAAGATGGGATCTGACTGTTGTATAAACTCGTATTATCCTCAGTTTTAATGGAAGGATATTGTTGTCTTGCTTCTAGGTGTAGATTTTCATAAGTAGTTGTTAAGCGTTACAAGTTAGAAAGTTATGCTTACAATTATTTAAGGGCTAATTACTTAAAAAGTCACTGATTTTTTTTTTTAATTTTTTTTTCATTGTATATATTGAACTTTTAATTTTCGAGCATTGCGTATATTTTGTGACCATTTTACCCTTATATATATTTTTTTAAATTTGAAGGGTAAAATGGTCATTTTACATGCACCAGCCTACACCTCAACTACATCTTACATTAAACTCGTATCACTCAGGTTGCATATGAACCTAGGCTATAACTGCATCTTACATTAAACTCGTATCACTCATTGCTGTCTTCAACATTCCGTGCACCATGCCTACACCTTAACATAATACTGTATTATTTATATAAACGATTGACAAAATATGACTGTGTATGCCTATCCTAAGGCATTATTGCACAACCATATTTCCTCAATCATATACATTTTTGTGATCTACGAAACTTTTTTAGACACTGTAGTTGATACAATGGTCTCATTATTATTAAGACATTGTAAGTATACAATGGTCTTACTTATTTCTCAAACATCGTGTGATATACAATTGACTTAGATATATCTCAAACATCATGAGATACACAATTGACTTAGATATATCATACATTGTGAGATACACAATTGGCCTAAATATATCTAAGACATTGAGAGACACACAATAGTTTTATCTATTTCTAAGACATTGAGAGATACATAATGGTCTTATTATTTTTTTTTTGAAATTATGAGTTGTACAATGGTCTCACTGGTATTTCTCAAACATTGTAAGAAAACTATTTCATAACTATGAACTCACCGACTCTTTTGAATACTATGTCGATTTTCTCTAATTATTTTACTCATCATCTTCGTGGATGAGTGTGAACATTCATTCCATACTCTTGGAACACCTACGTCGTCTCGTAATACACCACCTTGTAACTCATCGATTAAGTATGAGTGTTGTGTCGGAAATTCTTAAGTAGGTTGATTTATAATATCCTTATTTAAATGGACTGTGACGTCTTTTCATCTAAATAAAGAAATTGTAAATCGCCGAACCATAAGTTTATAATTTCTTACTTACATAGATTGGGACGCTTCTTTATGTAAGTAATGAATTATAAATGAGTGGGTTTATTTGTATCCGATATGACATGAGTATGAACTCGATCTCAAGAATCATTTGTATTCTTTGAAAAGATCTAGAAAATACGATAGTGACATACCTCTCAGCAAAAATATTAAGACCTCATTCGAACAACCTAATTTCATTATTAAGTTATCACTTTTGCTGTTACAAATTCTTACAAACATGAACCGTTTTTTGAGCTAATGAATTTGGTTGCCACGGACTTGATTATGCACGAGTCGCATAAGTCTAAGTATTCCATATTATTGAGCTAACGAACTTGTTACACTGTTGAGCTAATGGACTTAGTTCAGTCTCGAACTATCAAACTTAGTACGATATCCCATCATCCATCACATAAGCTCTCCCACGAGCTCCTCCTACTTGTTGGCCATTATTTTAGGGCCATTATTTCTCGAAAGGTTCTCACTTTCCACATCTCATCACCGTTTGTTAATATTGTCGTTACTGTTGTTATTTTTGCTATTGTTGGATCCTTGAGCAGTCTAAGCTCGCACAACTTGATCCACTTGGTTACGAGACATCTGAATTGTTTCATCCAGTGTGAGAAATCAAACGATGTTACGTTCTCTTGAATACTGAGTGGAAGTTCTCAGATGAACTTTTTCCATAACTTCTCATTGGTTGAGACCATCACTAAGCACATTATTGCCAACTCTTGAAAGCGACGAATATAAGTTGTGATATCAACACCACTGACAACAAGGAAACTTCACCTTCATTTCTTGCACCTCATTTCAAAGACGATACTTCTTGATTACAATTTCTTCAACTTAGTCCAAGCAATCTAGTGAGTAGTCTCAATACTAATAGATTGAGCAACAACATTTTACCCTGACAAAGCATTGTCCAGAAGCATGCTTGCGGCATATTTGACTTTGCAATCTTTAGCACAATTGCTGATTAGAATTTCTAGCTTGTCGCTCACGAAATCCTTGTAAGGAATCTAGTACATCATTCACTTCCTGGCCTCGCAATATTAGGTCACACAATATCACCAGAAAGGTTACACAGATGTAAGCTTTAACTTTCAAAATTTCATGCTAGGATTAAGGTTTTGTTGAAAGCCTCATTTGGGTAAATTAGAAAAGCCAAACTTAAGATATATTGGACTTTATACGATATTAGCAAGAATTGGCCTGACAGCTTTCAGAGTTGAGCTACCACCCGAACTTAGCAGTGTACACACCGCCCTTCGTGTGTGCAATCTAAAGAAGGGTCTTTTTGATGAAACACTTACTACTCCTCTAGAAGAGACCTACATTGATGAACGTCTGAACTCTATCGGAGAATCTACTAAGATCATGGCCCATGAGGTCAAACGACTTAAGCAAAGTTGCATTTCTATTGTCAAAACTCAATGGAACTCTAGACGAGGTCCTGAATTCACGTGGGAATGTGAAGATGAACTCAAACACACCAACAATAGATAAAACCCATTGAACTTTGGGACGAAGTTCCCTTAAGGGTTAGAGACTGTAGCAACCCGTAATTTTTCGTAATACAAAATGACTATTTTACCATTTGACTTCTTAAAAGCTGACATTGACTTTTAACTATTTGACTTTTACTATAATGTAAACACATTTACCGCAATTGGTAGTTAACCAGTAATTTTCCAAGTTAAATAATTCACTATGTTTCAAATTATCACTTTCTGAACATTTTTGTTCACCTTTGACTATTTAACAAGAATTTATCTCGCAAAACATGAAAACCGCACATAAACAATTTAAATTAAATTACTTTTATAAGTAATTACGAAAATTCAATCGCGTACGATTAAATCGTAACCAACACAAGACTAGGATGAGTCCATGTGTTCAAAGTACTAAAATATCACCAATAGTCATATTTTATATGAGCTATTGCCACTTTATCATTTTTACGTAGACATGTTACTTTTTTCGTAAAACGCGTACTTAAACCTACGTTATTAGGTTTTAACAACATAAGCGCATTTCGTTAGACTTATCACACTTCTAATATACTCAGATAGAGTATGATGATAAGTTTTAACATTTTTATAAGTTTTATATTTTTACGTTACCCGATTTTAAGTTTCGTGATTTAAGGGCTTAATGTTAGCAATTACCGGGCTCAAACTACCATCTATAAATTAATTACTACTCAAATTTTTGTGATAACTCTTATCACACCACCGTCATGCCACGTTTAAATACTCTAAGTCTTTTAACTTCACACATGTCCTAACTAGATGTTTTTGTGTACACATGTAATCCATATCTTACAAGAGTATACTAAGACTTATCTACACACCTTCATTAGATCAAAACAATTTCACTTATATTTGCTTGTTCTCTCTTGTTCTTGTCGTCCACCATAACAACCTAAAACTATCATCATTTGATCTTCAACAATAAAATCAAGTGTTATTCTTCAAGGCTATAGTGTTATAGTCAAAGTCCTAGTGTTGTTTCGATGCTTCCATGATTAGATTTGGAGATATACAAGGGTTTAAGGGCTGAATATAAGGAAGTTATTGGGTGTTTAATAAGGGTTAGAATCATATGGTGAAAATATTCACTACTACAAAAAGGGCTTTTGAGACCTGTTGTACACGTAAACAAGACCGGTCTTAGCCTCTTAGGTATGGTCTCTATGAGGGGAGGGGAGGGGGGGGGGGTCTCCATGTGAAAAACAAATGAGACCGAACCGGTCTCTTTTTGGTTTTCAAGACCGGTTTGAAGATAAAAACGCGTCTATAAAACATAAGAAAGACCGGTTTTCATCACAAAAATAGGCTTTTAAAGACTAATGGAGACCCATTGCCTGGTAAAAACCGGTCTCTATTTTTGTTATTTTTATTAGAAATAAGAGCTGTTTGAGATTGCTTATTGAAACTACTTGTAGTACTTTCAATAAACCATCCCAAACAGCCCCTATAAATGTGATCAATAAACAATCCCAAACAACAACTACGAATCATGCATTTTGAGTAATATTGAGTTCCATCCAACCAAAAAAATTCGTTAATGAGTATACAAGTCAAATTCGTAGCTCTAAATGAAATATATTGTATCTATGTATCAAAGCGGGCATGTGGCAGCAGCAGCAAGGCTACCTGCAACAAAACCCGCCGAGAAATTTGCTCCAAGCACGGTGGTGGCATTAGCTTCCTCACCCACAAGACCAAAGAGCCTTCTTCCGACTGGCTCAAGGGTAGACCATCAAATGGCAGAAAAAGGTACATCCGAGCAAGCTGTGCCCCAAGACCCGTCCAAAGTGCACGATAATTTTGCACTGCAGTAAGAAATAACAGTAAGTGATTTGCGTCTGTGCACAAAATGTGAAGTAAACCCAACAAATAGAAACAAATTTCAATGCTCCATGCAATCAACATCTCATTATTCTTGGGAACAAATGCAACTACTAAACGCACCTTCATACGAGTTCTATAGGATAACAGACAGTAGAAGCCAGTAAGCGTGACAATGAGCCTGCCAAGAAACGGGCATATGGGGTCATGCTTGGAGCATTCTGATCTGCAAACTCTTCAAACCAATTACGAAATATATCATAGCAAGGAAGATAGATTCCCACCTGTCGAAAGAAAATATTGACGTCGTTTGTTCACACTCAAAGTGACATTAGCATTACTTAAAATAACTTTAAAAATGCGAAACTTATATGTGGCAGTAAATAAACAAATGTGAAACTTAAAAATGCATTAGTTAACATATGTTACTATTTTCCATATTGCAAACAACTACTTGAAGCTTGAAAGGACGAAGCATCATACCTCTTGAATATGTATTTTCTAACCTGAATCAAGTCCATCTGTATGATTAAGTGGTAAAAGGTCAATATAAATGTGAATACATTTGTTAGTCAAATAAAACAATCAAGTCGCAGAGTGTAATGTGCTTTTTGCTTCTTTTGTTTTTGTTTTATAATTTTTTTTCCTAATAATGCACAACATATTCATATTTCATAATATTATTTTGAAGGTGATGTACTTGTTTCTTACTAATCAAAGAAGAGCAACACGATTACATTAAAAGGGACTTCTAGAATCTCATCTTATTTGTATCCTCTGACCATAAATGAACTAATAAACTGAACCATTTGGCTCAAAAAGATATACAGGTAACTAAAACGAACTAACAAAACTTGAGACATCAAAGGGTTAATACTTAATACCTTAAGAGGCACAAGAGATTTACCCATGCAAGTAAGCAAGCAACATCGGTTTGTTAAAACCAACAGTACATTAATAGGCGAGTCTGAGCAACTAAAATTTACACAAAGAACAAAGAATTGAGGTTTGTGTGTATTACCCAATAACATGGCAGCCTCCAACAAATACATACACATTAGACCAACAATTCCACCACCATATACCAAGCCAATCTTCCTATTAACCTGTATTTAGCACAAAAACTACTACAAACGTCAATCAAGAAACTATTACTCACTTTTACAAGAAATTAGATACAAATTTTATAACATGAAACCAAATTCATATGAGGCCTTACAACATACAGGTAGTGCACCAGCAACTACAATCACATATCTGGTTAAAATCACTGGTAATTACAACAAGACGCAAAATAATTACATATTTTAATCACAATTAGATTACTTTATGAGGTGAAAAAGGAAAATCAACCACCAATTTTTTTAAACAAAAACAGATTATATAAAAAATCATCACACACTTGGTGCACCAATGACCAACCATAACAACCAAACAAATTACAGATTTAATTCTTCTTAATACGCAACTTTGGTGAAAACACTTGGTAGCATGAATTGCGGCAGTGGCAGTGGCATGATGGAAGTGTGGGTGTGTGACAGTGGGAGCACTACTGGTATTTGGAGAAGAAGATGGTTTATTTTCTATTTATTTTTGCACAAGTTATTGATAGATCTGAAGTTTGAATTGGGGTTCTAATTTATGAAAAAGATAAAGGGGGCAAAAATCCCGCTCAGTATTTTGGAGGAAAAGTCCGGTTACGATTGGTATTAGTAAAACCGGTCCATAATAGGCCCAAAACAGTCCGTTTATAAAATTGAAACCCGGTCTCTATTTACTATTTTCATCAAACACGGGTTAATTCTTTTAAACAGCTCTCAATAGTTTTGGGTGGGGCTTAAACTTTTTTTAGACCGCTTTTTAATGGAAAGGGTCTTGATGAAGGGGTCTTGAAACCCCATTATGTAGTAGTGATTCAAGACAAGGGTTGAAGAGTAGAGGTGATTAAGTGTTGATTTGTAGTTGTGATTCTTCTTGTTTTCCAACCAAATCATTGTAAGATTTGTGTTTACTTTTCATTATTATTCAATATGGTTGTAATTAAACTTTGGACCTTATCATATTTTTATCATGTATGTAAGATTATATATGTATTTGACATTGTACATGAAGTTTGTAACATGAAAATAAGCTAGAACAAGCCTTAGGTAGGTTTAATGAATTTGAATTCTGTAACAGTCCCAAAGATTGATTAAACTGATCATCTCAGTAAACTTTGAGATTAATTCAATAAGATAGGCTTTTAGAGCTATGTCTTATGGTCGTTTCTCCAGGTGGCGAACCTCATAACTCATCCCGATGAGTAAATGAGAGCCAAAATGGCGAAACATGTCAAAATATGCACACCAGATTTTATTTGGAAAAAGCTTATGGTTCTGCTCATTTTTGGTAGTCGGCCCAGTTTTATGAAATGTAGCCAAGACATAAAATTAAAGTTTGGCGAATGCTGCGAGTCAAAACAGGTTGTAGAACTCAACTTATGGTCGTTTTAGCAGGACTGAATGTGCAGCCAAACTTTCTGCAATAAAATATAAGTATATACTTGTAATTAGACTATAGATATTAGTAAATGATAACATCAAATAGTCCTGAATATTAAGTGTCAATTTCCCCCGATAATGCTCGTTATTTATATCATTTATATGGATTTACACTTGTTTTCCACTTTCAGGTAAATTACGAGCATTGGAGCTAAAGAGACGCGGAAATGGAAACATAACTAAAGATTTATCACAGTATGCCTATTTTGAAGATGTTACGGCGTAACTCCTCTCTCACATTACGCCGTAACTATTGCGTGACCCTGAATACCAGCTTATCAAGAGGTTACGGCGTAACTCTTCCCAAAGGTTACGACGTAACTCCATGAGGTCAAAAGAGGTTCCACGCCGCTGATACTTACGCCGTAACTACTGCATCACTTATGACGTAACCGAGTTTATTGAAGACTACGGCGTAACCACTAATAAGGTTACGCCGTAACTAGCATATCTAGTGCATTTACGAAGATATAGAAGGTTACGGCGTAACTCCTATATTGGTTACGCCGTAACCCAGACCTGGCCTATAAATACCCCACAAATTCCAGCATTTCTAATCATCCCATTCCACTCACAACACTCTGAGAACGTGGGAAAAAGCTCAAGGCAGGTCTAGGGGAGCATACGGAGCTGTTTCCAAAGGAGAAGTCACTCCATTACGATAAGCTTTAGCGTTTTATATTTCTTTTACTTTCAATTCATGTATTTCGTACATTTGAATATTGAATTGATTTGCATGATTAATATGAGCGGCTAAGCACCCTTTGGTGCTAGCCTAGTTATGATTCCTTAATTGTTTTGTTTGCATTTACCTTTACTTCCGTACAATTATTTCTAAGTGTATGCATGCATAGTTCTTTGGTAGTCACCCTTGGTTCGGTAGTTTTGAATGGCGGTAGAGGCCAATTGCCTAGGAGATATGACCAACTGACCCTAGGTGAGCGGACTGAGACGGGAAGGGTAAGATTTGACCAACTGAAGACCCTTTCTACTTGTGCGATTTGACCAACTGATCACCTATCATTTGGATGAACTTAAGAATTGGGGGGTATAGTGTCTAAGTTCCTAACGGCCGGACACTCACTATTTTAATCTAGCATGTAGCGGTACTTAATGACTTGGCTTAGGGGACCAGGAACAACAGGACTTATGATGGTGCGCTTGATTTCTCCTGTGGTGGCATCTTTGCTGATAGGTTAGGGCGAATTGACCAAATGCTCTCCTCTCGGATTTGACCCCACCTGAAGTAATTGGAAGTAGGTAGACGTAGACATAACTAGGTAGGAGGATTGACTAGGTTAGCACTACTATTCCTCTATTGATTTCCCTTTATCCATTTATCTGCTTTTATTTCATTCTGCATTAGTAGTTTAATTAATTAAATCCCTATCGAAATAATTATTATTCTGTGACACTAGACTTAGTAATAATCCAACACACATAGCTCTTGGGACGACCTCGACTTTACCATTTACTACACTACACGCGACCGGGTACACTGCTCGTTAGTGCATTA
This sequence comes from Chrysanthemum seticuspe, assembly GCA_019973895.1. Classification (NCBI taxonomy): domain Eukaryota; kingdom Viridiplantae; phylum Streptophyta; class Magnoliopsida; order Asterales; family Asteraceae; genus Chrysanthemum; species Chrysanthemum seticuspe. The sequence goes on along the minus strand of BPTQ01000009.1, from coordinate 113,594,804 downwards.
GGGTAGACCATAGGTATAGCGAGACACTATAAGTATTAAGACATGGTCAGTAAAACCTGCATCAAGTTTTTGGCGCCGTTGCCGGGGAGTTATATTAGGATTTTTATTTAAGTCTTTAAAAAGTTTTGTTTTGATATTATGGCTCTTACTATAAATGATTATCTCACCACCTCTAAAAGTAAACAGGGGATCACCATTCCAGCTCTTGAAGAAAATGTTAAATTCGAATTTTGGGGACTCTGTCTTGATGAACTGAAAAGATGCTGCTTTTATGGAACCAAAGACGAAGAAGCACACGAGCACATCGCGAAGGTATGTGAGATCGCCGATTTATTCCATGCACCTGGGGTCTCCAGAGATCATGTTATGATGAGGGCTTACCCTTTTACCCTAAAAGGAAGTGCTAGAGACTGGTTAAAGAAACTTCCATCAGGATCTATCTCAACGTGGAATGCATTTAAGAAGGCCTTTCTTAAGGAATACCGAACCCCTGCAAAAATCCTTCAACAAGTTGATGAAATTAGGAGGTTTAGCCAACTCTATGATGAACCACTATTTACAGCTTGGGAAAGATTTAACGAAGCCATCCTAAAGTGCCCCGAGCATAAAGTCAACAAACACGAGCAACTGCAAATATTCTACAACGGGTTGAACATAAAGACTCGGCAATTGTTAGACTCTAAAGAACATATCCCATTGATGACTGCTGATAAAGGATGGACAAGAGTTGAGGAAGTTGCGCTCCATTCGTCATCATGGAATGAAGATCGGAATGAAGATCCTATTGAGATACAATCAGTAATAAAGAATCTGGAGGAATTTGAAGAAGATATGCAATCCCTGACTGAAGAAGTCAAGATGGTAAAACACAAGTTCGATAAACCCATTGATGGGAGAGTAACGGATCTTGAAAAGGCTGTAAAGATGCTTATTAAAGAATCTAGCAGAAAACATGATGAGAACAAAAAATTGGTTTGGAATCTCAAGCGAGATTACGAGAAAGCACTAAGAACACAAGGAATTGCTATTAGAAGACTTGAAAATTAAGTGGGAAAACTCGCAGAATCTATCAGAGTAAGAGATGAAGGTGACTTACCTAGCACGACAGAAACAAATCCTCGAGATCTGGCTCACGCTATTACAACCAGAAGTGGATTAAACTATAAGGAACCAGCTTACCCTTCAAACTCGAATGATCTGACTAATGAAACGCCTCAAGATAACAATAAAGAAACCGAGGAGGCTCAACCTTCTGTCGAAAAAGTCCGTCCTTACATTCCACCAATTCCATTTCTGGGAAGAATTAAGAAGGAACAAGAACAAGTGCTATTTCAGAAATTCATGGAGAAATTACAACAACTCAGCATTAATATTCCTCTCGTTGAAGCTCTGGAGCAAATGCCAAAATATGCCAAATTTATGAAGGATCTCCTTACCCATAGAAGACTTTCTGATTGGACGCAGATAACTTTAAATCAAAGATGCTCTGCTGCTCTTTTAAAAGATATGCCTCTCAAAGAAGAAGATCCAGGGAGTTTCACCTTACCTTGTACTACCGGGGGAATATTATTCAACAAAGCCCTTGCCGACCTTGGGGCAAACATTAGTCTTATGCCATTCTCTCTTTATTCACGTTTGGAGTTGGGGGAGCTGAAACCAACTAGAATGTGTATTGAGCTGGCTAATAAAACTACTCAATATCCAAAAGGAATCGCTGAAAATGTTCTTGTCAAGATCGATAAATTTGTCTTCCCGGTCGACTTCGTGGTCCTTGATATGGAAGAGGATGATATCCCTATTTTGCTCGGAAGACCCTTTCTTGCAACCGTACACGCTATGATTGATTTCTTTAACAAGAAGATTTCGTTGGAGATTGGTAATGATAAGATTACCTTCGATCTTGAAAATTCAATGAGATATGCTTCTTTCACTGATGACAACCTTGATGATCTCGACCTTATCGAAGCTAACACTCAAAAACATGCCCAGGAATTCTTTCTTCCCGACCCTTTAAGATCATTAAAATTCGAAGATAATGATGGGACATCTAGCGATGAAGAAAGCGAAACAGAGGAACTGACCACAAGGAATCAAACTTTATGTTCAGCAAATACCCCGGAAGAAGCTGATAGTTCCCCAAAACTCAAGGAGTTGCCTCCTCATTTAGAATATGCATTTATCAATGGGGATCGTAATTATCCTGTTGTGATTTCCTCTCTGTTATCTGACGAAGAAAAGGAGTCATTACTACAGGTTTTAAGCAAGCACAAGGGAGCAATTGCATGGAAAGTCTCTGACATTAAAGGAATTAACCCTTCATACTGCTCCCACAAGATACTTATGGAAGATGATTTTAAACCTGTAGTACAAACACAAAGAAGATTAAACCCTAAAGTACAATACATTGTGAAAGACGAAATCATTAAGCTCCTGGATGCGGGTCTAATGTACGCTATTTCTGATAGCCCCTGGGTTAGTCCCATTCATGTTGTGCCAAAGAAAGGAGGAATGACAGTGGTCACCAACGAAGATAATGAGCTGATACCAACTAGGACAGTCACTGGCTGGAGGGTGTGTATTGATTACAGAAAATTAAATGATGCAACACGAAAAGATCACTTCCCCTTCCATTTATCGATCAGATGCTGGAAAGACTCTCTGGACATGAGTATTACTGCTTCCTCGATGGATTCTCAAGTTACTTTCAAATTCCTATTGCCCCTGAGGATCAAGAGAAGACAACTTTCACCTGCCCTTACGGAACATTCGCCTACCGGAGGATGCCTTTTGGACTATGTAATGCTCCCGCCACATTCCAACGGTGCATGACTGCTATATTCTCAGATATGTGTCAAGATTTTATGGAAGTCTTCATGGAAGAATTCTCGGTTTTTGGTAACTCTTTCTCATCTTGTCTTAATAATCTATCTAAAATGCTTTCCAGGTGTGAAGAAACCAACCTTGTCCTTAACTGAGAAAAATGTCATTTTATGGTTAAAGAAGGGATTGTTTTGGGGCATAAAATTTCCCAAACTGGGATAGAAGTTGATAAAGCTAAGGTTGACGTTATTTCTCGACTGCCTTATCCGACCAACCTAAAAGGCATCAGGAGTTTTCTTGGGCATGCAGGATTTTATAGACGATTTATAAAAGATTTTTCAAAAACTGCCAAACCTATGACCCAACTCCTCATGAAAGATGCTAAATTTGATTTTAACGATGATTGCAAAAAAGCTTTTGACATTTTAAAAGAAAAACTGACTACTGCCCCGGTTATTATTGCTCCTGACTGGGGGAGCAATTTTGAACTCATGTGCGATGCTAGTGACTATGCTGTGGAAGCTGTTTTAGGACAAATGGTGGATAAAAAATTTAAACCCATTTATTATGCTAGTAAAACCTTAAATGAGGCACAAGAGCATTACACAACCACTGAAAAGGAACTCTTGGCTGTGGTCTATGCCTTTGATAAATTCAGATCTTATTTAGTAATGTCAAAAACTGTTGTCTACACTGACCATTCTGCTTTGAAGTACTTATTTAATAAACAGGATGCCAAACCAAGATTGATAAGATGGGTACTGCTGCTGCAAGAATTTAAAATTGAAATCAAGGATAAGAAAGGAGCAAAAAACTTAGCAGCTGATCACCTTTCACGATTAGAAAACCCTGAGCTCGAGGAACTTGACAAAGAAACTATCCAGGACTCCTTCCCCGACGAACATCTCATGGCAGTTAGAATTAAAGATTCCAGTGTCGAACCATGGTACGCAGACTTCGCTAATTACCTAGCAGCCAGAGTATTACCGAGCAACAAAACCTACGATCAAAAGAAAAAGTTCTTCTCAGATATTAAGTATTACTTCTGGGATGACCCGTTCCTTTTTAAATCATGCCCTGATGGTATTATTCGGAGATGCGTATTTGGGGAAGAGCAAAAACAGATTCTGGAACATTGCCACAACGGACCTGCAGGAGGACACTATGGAGCCGACAATACTGCTCGAAAGGTTTATGAGGCCGGATTCTTTTGGCCTAGCATTTTCAAAGACGCCGCAAGGCATGTTAGGGATTGTGACGCTTGTCAGAGGGCAGGGAACATCTCTTTTCGGAATCAGATGCCACTCAACAACATTATGGTATGTGAGGTTTTTGATGTTTGGGGGATCGATTTTATGGGACCTTTCACTCCATCGAAGAATAAAAGTTATATCCTTGTAGCTGTCGATTACGTTTCGAAATGGGTTGAAGCCGAGGCCCTACAAACTTGTGACGCTAGGAGTGTCATTCGTTTTTTGAAAAAATTATTCTCCAGGTTTGGGATCCCTAACACCATCATTAGCGATCGAGGGACACATTTTTGTAATGCTATTATGGAGAAAGTTCTGAATAGATATGGGGTACTCCACCGAATGTCTACACCTTATCACCCACAAACCAATGGGCAAACTGAAAACACCAACAGGGCACTCAAGCGAATTTTAGAGAAATCCGTCTGCAGTAACAGAAAAGATTGGTCCGACAAACTCGATGAGGCATTATGGGCATTCAGAACAGCCTTCAAAACTCCTATTGGAAGCACCCCTTTTAAGATTGTTTACGGAAAAGCATGTCATCTGCCCGTAGAGTTGGAACATAAGGCATATTGGGCTCTCAAGAATACTAACTTGGAGACTGATATAATCAAGGAGCACCGATTTTCCCAAATAAACCGTTTAGCTGAGTTACGAGACGAAGCATATGATCATGCCAAAGCATACAAAAATAGGACCAAAAGATGGCACGATAAGCGAATCAAGGATAAAAGATTCGAGGTAGGACAAGAAGTTATCGTTTTTAACTCAAGACTCAAATTATTCCCTGGAAACATGAGATCTCGATGGGTTGGCCCCTACACAGTCAGTAAGGTATTCCCTTACGGGACTATTGAAGTTCATAACAAGGAAGGAGTATATTTCAAGGTAAATGGATACCGCGCAAAGATTTATTATGGGCAGGATGTTAGCAAGCTATCGGGAGATGAGTTCTTCGCTCCGGTCTAGTAGCCCCGCGGCTCTGAGTCTAACTTAAAGACTCATTAATAAAGAAAAGTGCTCTTTTGGGAGACAACCCGAATTATCCCTTTCTTTTGTTTTTATTTCCTTTCTGTTGGTTTTTGTGTTTTCTAACATTTTTTGCAGGAAACGAGGAACTAATTGCTGCTGCAGTTGCTGATCTGAACAGAGTTACGGCGTAACTCATCTTGGTGATTACGCCGTAACCAACATTTGAGCAGCAGAATTCTTGACGCATTACCGATTACGGCGTAATACCATCTCAATGGTTACGCCGTAACCAACTCATATCAGGTTTTGCCACCTTGTATTAGTTTTTAAATGAACTTTGTGGGTGTGTTCCCTGTAAACCCTCACGAGACTTCACTCGTCCACTTGGGACACCAAGTGGTTTAAAAGGCTTGTTGCATTCGCTAAATGCAACCGTGATTCCTACGAAAGTGAGTTAGATTTGTTTTTTGTTTTTTCATTTTAGAATTATGCTTGTCGGTATTGTGATTTCAGGGATTGAAGTTTGTTCATGACGCTTAAACGAAGGCACGGTTCTTTTTCGTGGGCCTTCTTCTTTTTGGAGAAAATTTCAGGGAAGTTCTCGCTCTAATTCTACCTTTCTCTTCACCTTTATTTTAATGCCTAGTACAAAAGGGACTTTGTACAATTCAAGTGGGGGGACGGGAGTAGAATTATCTCTTGAACTTTATTTCGCCCTCATTTTTCTAGTTTATTTTGAAAAATTATGCCATTTTTAAAATTTTGACATGTTTTTCCTAACCTATCTAGATTAGACCTTAGCCGAGCAAATACAACCCTTGACATTACATGGTGAGATTAGCCTTATCCGTTTCCAATATTTTACCCCAAATCCACCAAATTATGAGTGTGCCGGTAGCTTGTAAACTTTAGAACTTGGCCTTTGCATCATTTTGAGACCATAGACGAGGTATGCTGAGTTAGCTTGATGTATTTGTACTTTTCAGTTTTAGAAGGCAATATTATAGGATTATCACCCAAACACCCTACCATTGTGAGTCTATCGATTAGTCTCCTCGACTTTTCGACCCCCATGTGAAACCCTTTTGTTGCACTCTCCTTTAGTGCAAGATACCCCTAGATACACCCTTCTGAGCCATTCCTTTCATTTTGTCAACCCAATATATTGTTTCGTTACACCTATACACCTTATCCTACCCTGTAGTCTTTATTTGTGATTGGGAAGTCATCATTTTCCTAAGTTCAAGGTTCGAGTGGAAAGGTTTGGAAATCACGCTTTCATCGACAACATTTATGAAGATCATTGAAGACCCCCCCCGAATTCCCATTGTTCATCTCAAGTGGGGGGATGTTATGTTATTATGTTATGTTGAAAAAAAAATGATTAAAAAAAAAAAAGAAAAAAAAGTTGATTGAATTATGATATTGTAAAGTGCGATGTTATAAGCACTGTAGTATGAGCTTTATTGATTAGTATCGAGGAGGCCACCTCGGTCACATTTGAAGATTGGAGTTGGTAGTTATGCCAACAGAAGAAGAAAAGGTAGTGTGCCCATCAATGACACATCTACCGTGCATTTCATGATCTAGTTTCTTGACTTCTAAGCTTGAACTTTGGGCGGACGGTAAGTGGTGATGACTTGGTAATAGATTTAGACTATCTCCTTGTTTTTCATTTTACACCAATTATATCCCATGTCTTATCCTACCCTTTAGTCATGAAGCATGTCTAGGTGATGCAGCGAGCAATCTTTGGTATCTTGGCCATGGATTTGGTAATGTATCATTGATTTTATCCACTTCGCCGTGACATGTTAGTAATGACGAGTCACCCCTTAACCTTTGTCGTATCTACCCATATTGCCTTCGAGAATTGTTTAGCCCTTAACTCTAGTGGTGGAGATTTGTGTAACCGCCAAGCTTATGATAGAATACATGCTATGACTGTGCGATTGAGTGATCACTCCGAAATTGACACTTAGAATAGTTAAGAGATTTGAGTGTTTTTTCCCTTTTCGTGAGGTGTTCGGCTTTGTTTTATTCTAGCATAAGGGATTTGTAAACTCATATTTTCCAGGTTTTGGAGATATCTTTTTAGGAATCTATCTATTAAGGTCTACTTGAGGGCAAGTAGAGTTCAAGTGGGGGGATACTTGATAACATCAAATAGTCCTGAATATTAAGTGTCAATTTCCCCCGATAATGCTCGTTATTTATATCATTTATATGGATTTACGCTTGTTTTCCATTGTTTTCCACTTTCAGGTAAATTACGAGCATTGGAGCTAAAGAGACGCGGAAATGGAAACATAACTAAAGATTTATCACATTATGCCTATTTTGAAGAAGTTACGGCGTAACTCATCTCTCACATTACGCCGTAACTATTGCGTGACCCTGAATACCAACTTATCAAGAGGTTACGGCGTAACTCTTCCCAAAGGTTATGACGTAACTCCATTAGGTCAAAAGAGGTTCCACGCCGCTGATACTTACGCCGTAACTACTGCATCACTTACGACGTAACCGAGTTGATTGAAGACTACGGCGTAACCACTAATAAGGTTATGCCGTAACTAGCAGATCTAGTGCATTTACGAAGAGATAGAATGTTGGAATCACTCCTAAACCTATATCAAGTGTTAGTGATTCATATGTAATAGTTAGCTTAATTATGGCATTTATGTTTGTTATTAGCTTAAGCTTATGTAGAAGGCCCATGTCCATTAAGGAAAGGAAGGGAGTAGGAGTGTTGCCCTAGCTCCCCTTCCTATAAATACCTTGTAATAACCCTCACTTAAGGGTTGGTTGTTCAATTCACTCTTTCAATATTCATGCATAACTCTTCTTTTATTCCTACGCATATTGGTTGTGTGGTTTGTTCATCTGATCTCTTCTCTATCTGTTTCTATTGTGCTTGTGTTGTAAACTAGTGACCTAACAGTGGTATCAATCGCCAAATAGTTGGGTGAATCGTGTTTGTTGTTTATGTGAGTTTCGGTCTTACGCGTAACAACACGTGATACTTTGGTTCGCTTAAAAACACATTTTTTACACTTTTTAATCCAAGATTCTTGTACTTTCAACGTTTTAAAGTGTTAAAATAACTGTTTTTGGCAAAAAGTTTCAAACTTTACGCGTGGATCATTGTTTTCTAGCTTGGTTTTGTACGTGGGTTTCTGTCTACGCGTAACGTGGTTTTAAGCTTTGGATCATCAAGTTTCACACTTTTGTGTTATCTTGGTGATATTGAGGCTATTTCATCACAAAAATCTGGTTTAAAAACATCTTTGGGCAACAATCACTTTTACGAGTAATTCTACGCGTATCAAAACCCTAAAACTACGCGTAACTTATCCTTTGTTTGATCTTCAGTTTTCGTGGTTTACTCCGTGTTTTCTTGCTTGGATAAGCCTGAAAATACGTTGACTTTGGATATCTTTTGCACTGTGATAGTGTAAAAGATCATTTGGGCAAAACCCTAAAATTACGCATAAGCATAAAGCTTACGCGTAGAAAATCCTACCCATAAGATTTATCTTACGCCTAAGCTTTGTCTTACGCATAAGGTCATCCTACGCCTAAGTTTTCTATGCCTAACTTCTTGTTTTACGCATAACTTTAGTGTTTTCACCTTCCTTACGTGTAAGCTAAATCTACGCGTAACTCTTGCTGTTACGCGTAACTTTGGTGTTTTTACGCATAAGTGCTACTTGGTTTATTGTAATTTATACGCCTAAGGATACTTCATCAACAAAGGTTCATTCGACTACAAAGATCCATTTTATAACACAAGTTTTTCAACATGTCACAACCACCATACTCTAACTATTTCCCTCACACTTACACTCAACGACAACAACAACTAAGTCCACAACATCAACAATGGAATCAACAACAAGCAATTTATCAACAACAGTTTAATCAACAACATACTCCACAACTTGGAGCAATTCCACCACCACAAATGGTTCAACCACCACCAAGTCTTCAAGTTCAACCCTACACAAACGATTTCAATCAACATCCATCAAGGAACACCATGAAGGAACCCACTTGGTTTGCAAAGATGTGTGAAGCTTTAAGCAGCCAACAATCAATTCATGAGGCTGGATCACTTGATAGACCTCCAATGCTCACTCTAGGAAACTACGATCAATGGGTAATTAGGTTCTTTAGGTTTTGTGATCTGGAGAAGCCACATGGAAAGTTCTTAAAGAAGGTTATATTGGAAGGTCCATTTTAGATGCCTACTGTCATTGTACCCGGAGATCCAAATGCTAATCCACCAAGAGATGAACAATCAAACATTGCTACTGTTGCAGACCTGAATCCAAAAGAAGTTCTACACTATGAAGCTGATGAGCTTGCAATGCAATATATCCTTTTAGGATTACCAAACCCAATTCTTTGAAGTGTTGATGCTCAAAAGACTGCAAAGGCAATGTGGGAACACATTCATCTACTTATGGAGGGATTTGCACTCAATCAGGAGGATATGAAATCCAAAATTTACTTGGCTTATGAACACTGCATGATTGAACCTGGAGAGACACTAGAGTCTTATCATCATCGATTCTCAGACATCATAAATGATTTGGATAAACACAACATCATCATGCCAAGAATTGCTGTTAATACTAAGTTCCTGAGTAGTCTTGGTCCTGAATGGGAGAAGTATGTCATTTTTCTCCGTCAAGCGAAGAACATGCATAATTCTACATACGGATTGTTGTACGATTACTTGAATCCTCATCAAAAGGAAGTTGATAAGGAAAGGATTCTCCGTGCTCAAATTGCTTCATCTTCACATCCAGAAATCAACAACTTGCCTTGTATGCTCAAAACAGTTATCCTCCTCAACCAGCAACTCAACCAACTGCCACAATCACACCAAATGATCAATCACAGCAATCTCAACAAAATCAATTGGTTCCTTACAACAACAACAATGATCAGGCACTTTATAGTCAAGCTAATGAGGAATCCGATCCGTTCGAAGCATTGCAACAAGGATTTGTTATGATTGCTAATGCTTTTGGCCGTTATACAAACAAATCCAACAATCGCATTCATTCCTCATCAAACACCAGGAATCAGGCTGTTGTGAACAATGGACGAGTTGAAGTTCAGAACCGTGGTTATGGTCGTCAGATGGGCGGTGGTCAAGGGTTTAATGCTATGGGTAGGAATAACAACAGAGCTCAAGTGGTGGAACAAGGAAATGCTCAGAATGGGTTGAATGGTCTTCGATGCTACAACTGCAATGAGAAAGGACACCTGGCTAATGCATGCCCAAAGCCGAGGACTAGGGGCAGTGCTTATCACAAGGAGGCTTTACTTTTGGCTCTTAAGGAAGAAGCTGGTGGAACTCTCACAGACAAAGAACACAGTTTTATGGCAGATGCAGACTCAGATGATGATATGGAGGACTTGCAGGCCAATGCAACTGTTATGTTGATGGCTAATATGCATGAGTTACACATGAGTGACACAGGCACAGTGTATGACACTGATGGCTTGTCTCAGGTACCCGAACAAACCCTATTTATCTCTGATCTAATATCTCCGCCAACATCTGAATCCGACATGGCTCAGAATGTTCAAAATGAGTCGTCCACATCTCATTCCGACGATTTTCAACTAGACCCCGTAGTTACATTTGACGATCAAGATGACCTTATGGTTTCCCTAGATAATCAAATTGACTCCGTGGTTATACTTGAGGATCTAAATAATGATCATGTTGTGACTCACGTTGAACACACCGAACTTTTGCCTCGTCCAGATGTTGATCTGTGGCTTAAAAACCAACAATCCATAGTGGAAGAATGTCGTGCAGTAAATCAGGACTTGAAAAGTAAAAATGCATTGTTAACCAAGGATTTTGAATGTTTACAAAAGCAACTCAACTTTTACAAAACTCAAGAAAAACGTGAAAAAGGTTTTGAAGCCGCTTTTACTAAATCTCATCAAAACGAAAAATATTTAGAGAGACAGATGCGTGATCTAGCCGCTTCGAAGAATGCTTTGTTGTCTGAAATAGAACAACTGAAACATGAACATAAAACGCAATTTAAAAATCTCACCGTGGAAAATCAAAAAGCTAAGGCTGAGTTGTTAAATTGTCAAAAACAGTTCTCTGCATACAAAAAGCATTCAACGAAACGAATAGATGATCATCTTGAAGAAATTATCGGCTTGCAAAACAAACTTAAAGAGTTTAAAACTATTGTTTACAAACATGGTGAGTCACTAACTGCTATTGAATAGTTTACTTTAAAACCCAATCCAAATGGATATGGACCAAATCTTGCTGATTACAAACCTAAGCTTTCAACCAAAGCATTCAAACCAAATCCTGAAGTTTCCAGTGCAGAATATAAAATTGATAATTCTGTTATGAGTGTTGTTGAATATCATCGTCAAGAGGAATTAGATGGAGAAGACGAGAGTCGATCAAAATTAGAAACTGTTGTTTACAACAAACCTTTTAACTATTCAAAACCGGTCACTTTCGTCACACCAACGGATTCTTCTAACACACCAAGGATTATCATAAAAACGTCTGAGTCTTCTATTGTTAATCCCCAACCAGATTATGCACAAATTTATGGTCCTTTACCTTCCATCAGTGAAGTAAATTCAAAACCTGAAAATTGAAAAATTCTTAGATATTTTGACCTTTTCATGGCTGACCTCAAACGTTTACAACATGAGATAGAATATCATTCTGAAATCAAATTTCAACACTTTCAATCGCCTCTGGCGCGAGAACAAAGAGACATTTTTCAGAAAAATCTTTTACCAAATGTTAAAAATTTGAAACATTGTGCGTTGTCTTGGGAACGGGACTTTCATAAGGAACTTGGAGTGATGAAGGTCGTTTTCGAGAAAACAGAAACATCTATTTTTAATACTAAACGTAAAAAGAAAATGTTGAGACAAGATGTTGATCGACTCTTGAATGATGTTATCTGTGCTGATATCCATAATGTTGTGTTATTGAATTCTTTGTCACATGCATCTGATTATATCTCTGTTGATACTGTTGATAATGTTGTAACTGTTGAGAATACTGATAATGTGCTTCAGATCGAGTCTTTAAAAGTTGAAAACGAACGTCTCTTAAACGAGCTTTCAAATGCAAAACGTCGTCTTCAATGGTGTCAAAAAGATTGTCAAAATCGTGAACTTGCTTTGCAAAACAAAATCCACCAGTTGCAATCAAACAATTTTAATCCAAAATTTGAGCAACTGGATGATCAAAACATGTCTTTGAAAAGTCAAATCTCAAAATATGAACAAGAACTTGTAAAAGTTAAACAGGAATATGGTGTCATATTTGATTTACTCAATAAGACTCGTCATGAAGCATCAAACGAACTTGATCACTATCTTGCACACACTAGAGAAGTAATGATTTGCTGGTAATATTCGTTCTAAAAATCAAGATTTGATTCACACTATCTTTAAGTTAAGAGAAATATTAGGAAAGTATGAACAACTTCCGCCTACTGTGATTAAGAGAATAGCACCAGTAACACTTAGTAATCGTGAACCTAGAATGCCTACTGCCAAAACACAAGTTGCTAACGTGCTTCCTTCTACTGAAACATGAATAGTTGCCTCTTTTCCAAACGTCCGCACTTCATAGCCTAGGAGCACTACATCGAAGAATAGGAAGTTGCGACCTAAGAAAAGATCAATAAGGAATGCTAAAGTAGAAGAACACCCTAGGACTATGAATAAGACTCACGTTGCTTCCACTATAGATATTGCGTCTGGCAAATGTAATAGAAATAGTGATGTAACGAATGCTAAACCATTAAGTACTTTTGATATTCAGTCTGATGCACCTTGTGTTATTTGTCGTAAAAGTATGAATTCTGATTGTCATGACAAATGTGTTGCTAAAGCTATCATCTCTCGTTTAAGGAATCCTAAGAATCGGAATACCTCTAGGCCCACTAATCATTCTAAGTCTGTGCTTGGTAGACCGCCCTCTTTAGATTCTAAGAACCGCATTGATGTCCCTGTAGCTCCAGTTTCACCTCCTAGGAATGTAGTACCACCTAGTGCATTCACTAAGAGTAAAGCAAATACTAGTTGGAGATGGCAGAAATGGATATATAACACACTAGGATTTAAATGGATGCCTAAAGTTATTGATGTGTGTATGTCTACTATAACTGCTCCGGAACCCTCTAACATTTTGGGTTCCACATCTACTTCTATTCCATCTGTGTCGTCTGTGTGTAATGCAGGTGATACAGATCATTCTCTGGATTGTTGATAGCGGATGTTCCCGACACATGACAGGCAACCTTAAACTGTTATCAAACTTTATTGCAAAGTTCATTGGCTCTGTCAGATTCGGGAATGATCACTTCGCAGCTATCATGGGCTACGGAGACTATATCAATGGGAACATCGAAATTAGCAGGGTTTATTATGTGGAAGGCCTCGGTCACAATCTGTTTTCAGTAGGTCAGTTCTGTGATGGAGATTTGGAGGTTGCTTTCAGGGAGAAATATTGTTTCATTCGTGATCTACAAGGAAACGACCTTATGTCTGGCTCGCGTAACTGAAGTCTTTACACTATCTCTATGCAAGACAAGGTTGCTTCATCTCCCATCTGCTTACTTTCAAAGGCAACATCAATAAAATCCTGGCTATGGCACCGACGTCTCTCACATTTAAACTTTCAAACTATAACCAATCTTGCTCGACACAAACTATTTGAAGGTCTCCCACGATTCCGGTATTCTAAAGATCACCTTTGCTCAGCCTGTGAACAAGGGAAAAGCACTCGTGCTCATTTTCCTTCAAAGGTGGAACACAGCTCTCAGCATGTGCTTCATCTTCTTCACATGGATTTGTGTGGCCCGATGCGCGTGAAAACGATCAATGGCAAATGCTACATCTTAGTAATTGTTGATGACTATTCACGATGGACTTGGGTCTACTTTCTTCGAAGCAAAGACCAAGCTCCACAAATGATCATCACCTTTCTCACGAAAATTCAAGTTCAGCTCCGGACACCGTCCGCCAAATAAGAACAGACAAAGGAACTGAATTTGTTAACCAAACTCTTAGAGAATTTTATGAGAAAGCGGGAATTGAGCATCAGACATCTATTGCACGTACACCAGAACAAAACGGATTTGTTGAAAGACGAAACCGAACATTAGTGGAAGCTGCAAGAACAATGTTAATCAATGCTAAACTTCCAGATTACTTATGGGCAGAAGCTGTATCTACTGCATGCTATACTCAAAACTGTTCTATGATTACTAAACGCCACAACAAAACACCTTTTGAGCTTCTCCACAACCATAAACCGAATCTCAAACACTTTCATGTATTTGGATCCCTTTGCTATCCGAATAATGATCGTGATGATTTTGGAAAGCTCAAAGCCAAAGCTGACATTGGAGTCTTTATTGGATATTGTGAGAATTCTAAAGGTTACCGGATCTGGAATTGTCGTACAAAGCAGGTTATGGAAACGATTCATGCCCATTTTGATGAACTTACGGAAATGGCTTCTGAGCATAACAGCTTGGAACCCGGTTACAACCGCTTAAACTTCCCTCAAACCCCATCATCAGCTGATCAAAGCCCCCAACTCACTCATCAACAAATGGAAAGGTTATTTGCTCCACTGTTCAATGACGATATTGATGAACGTGCTCCAGGTGTATCCGCTGTTTCCGCTGCTCAACCTGATACTACTCTTATACCTGATACACCTGCTACAACAACTACTGTTGAAGAAGTACCACCAGTTGACTCCACCACAACAGTTGAACAAACCGCTTCCAACAATGATGAACCGGCTGATGATGTTCTTAATGAAGTACCCCCACCTGCAGATTTTGATCCAAATGCGTTCTTTAACCCATTTGCTAATGAAACTGCTGCACCTGATGTCGTGGAATCATCAACAAACCATTTGAATCCTCAGAATCTGCACAATGTATACCAACATCAACCCTCTACACATCGATGGACAAAAGACCATCCTCTGGACAATATTATTGGCAACCCGAATCAACCAGTCGTTACAAGACAATGTCTTCACACAGATGGTGAACATTGCATTTATGCTCTCACTGTATGCCAATCTGAGCCTAAAAACATTAAAGACGCAATGAAAAAAGACAACTGGATTGAATCCATGCAGGAAGAACTCAACCAATTCAAACATCTTGAAGTATGGGAACTGGTTGAAAGACCAACAGGGGTCTACGTCATTGGTCTCAAATGGATTTGGAAGAACAAATTGGATGCTGAAGGGAACGTAATCAGAAATAAGTCACGTCTGGTGGCTAAGGGTTATCGACAGGAAGAGGGTATTGACTTTGAAGAATCATTTGCTTCGGTTGCTCGTCTTGAGGCTGTTCGGATATTTCTCTCGTTCGCGGCTCATCTGAATATGACGGTCTTTCAAATTGATGTCAAAACTGCGTTTCTAAATGGAAAACTGAAAGAAACGGTTTATGTCAGCCAACCAGAAGGATTCGTTGATCCCGAGTTCCCGAACCATGTCTACAAACTGAACAAAGCTCTGTATGGTCTCAAACAAGATCCTTGGGCATGGTACGATAAGCTATCATCTTTCCTCATTGCTAATAATTTCACCAAAGGTTCGGTCGACCCTACTCTTTTTATACAATATCACGGGGCACATATCTTAATTGTTCAAATTTACGTGGATGACATCATTTTTGGGTCTACACATAAAAAGTACTCAATCGCTTTTGCAAAACTAATGAAGAAAATTTTTGAAATGTCCATGACAGGTGAACTTACGTTCTTTCTAGGACTGC
This sequence comes from Chrysanthemum seticuspe, assembly GCA_019973895.1. Taxonomy (NCBI): domain Eukaryota; kingdom Viridiplantae; phylum Streptophyta; class Magnoliopsida; order Asterales; family Asteraceae; genus Chrysanthemum; species Chrysanthemum seticuspe. The sequence continues at coordinate 113,578,924 of BPTQ01000009.1, read as the reverse complement.
AAGTTCATCAATCACCCCGTGGTATTTTCTTGAGTCAGTCCAAATATGCCCTTGAATTGTTAAACAAATTTGGAATGAAAACCCGTGATACTTATGCCACACCAATGACTCATACCAAAAAGCTAGACGCTGATTTACATGGGAAATTAGTAGACCCTACCAAATACCGAAGTATTATTGGGTCTCTCATGTATCTAACAACTAGCCGACCTGACATTGTCTTTGCCGTTTATCTCTGCTCCCGTTATCAGTCGAGACCAACTGAAACCCACCTCTCTAAGGCTAAAAGAATCCTCCGATACATCAAGGGAACCATTAACTTGGGGATCTGGTATCCGAAGGATTCTGGTTTTGAACTAATCGCTTTTTCAGATGCTGATCACGCAGGATGTTTAGATTCACGAAAAAGTACTTCAGGAGCACTACAATTTCTTGGTGATAAACTGGTGTCCTGGCAATCGAAGAAGCATGATTGTACATCGCTGTCATCAATCGAAGCAGAATATGTAGCCATGTCGGCGTGTTGTGCTCAAGTCATCTGGATGCGAACACAACTCAAAGACTATGGTTACGTATTTGACAGAATCCCGATGTACTGCGACAATCGAAGTGCTATTGCGATCTCGTGCAACTCAGTTCAGCATTCGAAATCAAAGCACATCGATCTTCGTTATCATTTCATGAAGGACCACGTGGAATAGGGTACAGTTGAATTATACTTCGTGGGGACAGAATACCAATTGGCAGATCTACTCACCAAAGCCTTGCCTCCCGCTAGGTTTAATGAGTTGGTCCACCGGATTGGTATGCGGTGTTTGACTCAAGAGGAATTGGATGAACTCTTAAAACAGTCTTAAAAACCAGTCAAACACCAAAATCTCTTTTGTAAATAATTTTTCAAAAACAAAATACAAAAATAGAAAATCAGATAAAACAACAAAAATTTTCTTCTATCTATATTTCTTCAAACATGGCAAGTACATTTCTTCCGTCAACACTCAATAAGCCTCGTCATGAAGCATCAAACGAACTTGATCATTATCTTGCACACACTAGAGAAGTAATGAATTTTGCTGGTAATATTCGTTCTGAAAATCAAGATTTGATTCACACTATCTTTAAGTTAAGAGAAATATTAGGAAAGTATGAACAACTTCCGCCTACTGTGATTAAGAGAATAGCACCAGTAACAATTAGTAATCGTGAACCTAGAATGCCTACTGCCAAAACACAAGTTGCTAACGTGCTTCCTTCTACTGAAACATGAATAGTTGCCTCTTTTCCAAACGTCCGCACTTCATAGCCTAGGAGCACTACATCGAAGAATATGAAGTTGCGACCTAAGAAAAGATCAATAAGGAATGCTAAAGTAGAAGAACACCCTAGGACTATGAATAAGACTCACGTTGCTTCCACTATAGATATTGCGTCTGGCAAATGTAATAGAAATAGTGATGTAACGAATGCTAAACCATTAAGTACTTTTGATATTCAGTCTGATGCACCTTGTGTTATTTGTCGTAAAAGTATGAATTCTGATTGTCATGAAAAATGTGTTGCTAAAGCAATCATCTCTCGTTTAAGGAATCCTAAGAATCGGAATACCTTTAGGCCCACTAATCATTCTAAGTCTGTGCTTGGTAGACCGCCCTCTTTAGATTCTAAGAACCGCATTGATGTCCCTGTAGCTCCAGTTTCACCTCCTAGGAATGTAGTACCACCTAGTGCATTCACTAAGAGTAAAGCAAATACTAGTTGGAGATGGCAGAAATGGATATATAACACACTAGGATTTAAATGGATGCCTAAAGTTATTGATGTGTGTATGTCTACTATAACTGCTCCGGAACCCTCTAACATTTTGGGTTCCACATCTACTTCTATTCCATCTGTGTCGTCTGTGTGTAATGCAGGTGATACAGATCATTCTCTGGATTGTTGATAGCGGATGTTCCCGACACATGACAGGCAACCTTAAACTGTTATCAAACTTTATTGCAAAGTTCATTGGCTCTGTCAGATTCGGGAATGATCACTTCGCAGCTATCATGGGCTACGGAGACTATATCAATGGGAACATCGAAATTAGTAGGGTTTATTATGTGGAAGGCCTCGGTCACAATCTGTTTTCAGTAGGTCAGTTCTGTGATGGAGATTTGGAGGTTGCTTTCAGGGAGAAATATTGTTTCATTCGTGATCTACAAGGAAACGACCTTATGTCTGGCTCGTGTAACTGAAGTCTTTACATTATCTCTATGCAAGACATGGTTGCTTCATCTCCCATCTGCTTACTTTCAAAGGCAACATCAATAAAATCCTGGCTATGGCACTGACGTCTCTCACATTTAAACTTTCAAACTATAACCAATCTTGCTCGACACAAACTAGTTGAAGGTCTCCCACGATTCCAGTATTCTAAAGATCACCTTTGCTCAGCCTGTGAACAAGGGAAAAGCACTCGTGCTCATTTTCCTTCAAAGGTGGAACACAGCTCTCAGCATGTGCTTCATCTTTTTCACATGGATTTGTGTGGCCCGATGCGCGTGAAAACGATCAATGGCAAATGCTACATCTTAGTAATTGTTGATGACTATTCACGATGGACTTGGGTCTACTTTCTTCGAAGCAAAGACCAAGCTCCACAAATGATCATCACCTTTCTCACGAAAATTCAAGTTCAGCTCCGGAACACAGTCCGCCAAATAAGAACAGACAAAGGAACTGAATTTGTTAACCAAACTCTTAGAGAATTTTATGAGAAAGCGAGAATTGAGCATCAGACATCTATTGCACGTACACCAGACCAAAACGGAGTTGTTGAAAGACGAAATCGAACGTTAGTGGAAGCTGCAGGAACAATGTTAATCAATGCTAAACTTCCAGATTACTTATGGGCAGAAGCTGTATCTACTGCATGCTATACTCAAAACCGTTCTATGATTACTAAACGCCACAACAAAACACCTTTTGAGCTTCTCCACAACCATAAACCGAATCTCAAACACTTTCATGTATTTGGATCCCTTTGCTATCCGAATAATGATCGTGATGATTTTGGAAAGCTCAAAGCCAAAGCTGACATTGGAGTCTTTATTGGATATTGTGAGAATTCTAAAGGTTACCGGATCTGGAATCGTCGTACAAAGCAGGTTATGGAAACGATTCATGCTTATTTTGATGAACTTACGGAAATGGATTCTGAGCATAACAGCTTGGAACCCGGTTACAACCGCTTAAACTTCCCTCAAACCCCATCATCAGCTGATCAAAGCCCCCAATTCACTCGTCAACAAATGGAAAGGTTATTTGCTCCACTTTTCAGTGACGATATTGATGAACGTGCTCCAGGTGTATCCGCTATTTCCTCTGCTCAACCTGATACTACTCTTATACCTGATACACCTGCTCAACAACTACTGTTGAAGAAGCACCACCAGTTGACTCCACCACAACAGTTGAACAAACCGCTTCCAACAATGATGAACCGGCTGATGATGTTCTTAATGAAGTACCCCCACCTGCAGATTTTGATCCAAATGCGTTCTTTAACCCATTTGCTAATGAAACTGCTGCACCTGATGTCGCGGAATCATCAACAAACCATTTGAATCCTCAGAATCTGCACAATGTATACCAACATCAACCCTCTACACATCGATGGACAAAAGACCATCCTCTGGACAATATTATTGGCAACCCGAATCAACCAGTCGTTACAAGACAACGTCTTCACACAGATGGTGAACATTGCATTTATGCTCTCACTGTCTGCCAATCTGAGCCTAAAAACATTAAAGACGCAATGAAAAAAGACAACTGGATTGAATCCATGCAGGAAGAACTCAACCAATTAAAACATCTTGAAGTATGGGAACTGGTTGAAAGACCAACAGGGGTCTACGTCATTGGTCTCAAATGGATTTGGAAGAACAAATTGGATGCTGAAGGGAACATAATCAGAAATAAGTCACGTCTGGTGGCTAAGGGTTATCGACAGGAAGAGGGTATTGACTTTGAAGAATCATTTGCTTCGGTTGCTCGTCTTGAGGCTGTTCGGATATTTCTCTCGTTCGCGGCTCATCTGAATATGACGGTCTTTCAAATGGATGTCAAAACTGCGTTTCTAAATGGACAACTGAAAGAAACGGTTTATGTCAGCCAACCAGAAGGATTCGTTGATCCCGAGTTCCCGAACCATGTCTACAAACTGAACAAAGCTCTGTATGGTCTCAAACAAGCTCCTTGGGCATGGTACGATAAGCTATCATCTTTCCTCATTGCCAATAATTTCACCAAAGGTTCGGTCGACCCTACTCTTTTTATACAATATCACGGGGCACATATCTTAATTGTTCAAATTTACGTGGATAACATCATTTTTGGGTCTACACATAAAAAGTACTCAATCGCTTTTGCAAAACTAATGAAGAAAAATTTTGAAATGTCCATGATGGGTGAACTTACGTTCTTTCTAGGACTGCAAGTTCATCAATCACCCCGTGGTATTTTCTTGAGTCAGTCCAAATATGCCCTTGAATTGTTAAACAAATTTGGAATGAAAACCTGTGACACTTATGCCACACCAATGACTCATACCAAGAAGCTAGACGCTGATTTACATGGGAAATTAGTGGACCATACCAAATACCAAAGTATTATTGGGTCTCTCATGTATCTAACAACTAGCCGACCTGACATTGTCTTTTCCGTTTATCTCTGCTCCCGTTATCAGTCGAGACCAACTGAAACCCACCTCTCTGAGGCTAAAAGAATCCTCCGATACATCAAGGGAACCATTAACTTGGGGATCTGGTATCCGAAGGATTCTGGTTTTGAACTAATCGCTTTTTCAGATGCTGATCACGCAGGATGTTTAGATTCACGAAAAAGTACTTCAGGAGCACTACAATTTCTTGGTGATAAACTGGTGTCCTGGCAATCGAAGAAGCATGATTGTACATCGCTGTCATCAATCGAAGCAGAATATGTAGCCATGTCGGCGTGTTGTGCTCAAGTCATCTGGATGCGAACACAACTCAAAGACTATGGTTACGTATTTGACAGAATCCCGATGTACTGCGACAATCGAAGTGCTATTGCGATCTCGTGCAACTCAGTTCAGCATTCGAAATCAAAGCACATCGATCTTCGTTATCATTTCATCAAGGACCACGTGGAACAGGGTACAGTTGAATTATACTTCGTGGGGACAGAATACCAATTGGCAGATCTACTCACCAAAGCCTTGCCTCCCGCTAGGTTTAATGAGTTGGTCCACCGGATTGGTATGCGGTGTTTGACTCAAGAGGAATTGGATGAACTCTTAAAACAGTCCTAAAAATCAGTCAAACACCAAAATCTCTTTTGTAAATAATTTTTCAAAAACAAAATACAAAAATAGAAAATCAGATAAAACAACAAAAATATTCTTCTATCTATATTTCTTCAAACATGGCAAGTACATTTCTTCCGTCAACACTCAAATCTTTCAAAATTCAGTATTTTTTCGATCAAGTGTTGAGGGGGAGAAAATAAATTCTTAACTGTTTCAAAATAACCATGTACTTGCATGTTACCTTATCCCGGTTGTTTCTTTAATATTGGTGGTCACATTTCTGGTTTCTGACACTCCTCGGACTAAAATTTATAACCTTTCAATATTTCTTAAGTCAAGGGGGAGTGTCGTCAAAGTTATTTCCAAATATTCTTTGTTTGGTAACCAAAATGGAAGTTAAAAGGCATTGGATGAAAATGGAAAAGGTGGAGGGACTAAAACTGCCAAAAGCACAAACTCTCTTTTAATAAAACTTCCACCTAACTCTAATTTTCACATTTATTATCTTCACCAAACATATCCTACGCACTAAAATCGTTCTTAAAATCCGTGTTTCTGATCATCAATCTGTAAGTGTTTTTGTGTTCTTAACAAGTTTTTAAATAATGGTTTTGAATCTTTCATTAATCTAACGGTTAAAACTTGAGATATAGTGATTTTAGTGTTCTACGCATAAGCGTATGAACACTTAATCGTGTTTATGTCTTTGAGGTTAAGATAATTGTGTCAAAACATTTCTTTAACATCATTTATACCATTCTTACACTCAAAACGCACCCAGAAACATGAATTGATTGAATTTGATAAACTAGGGTTTATGCGTGGGTTTGGGTATTTTCATTTGTGAACATTTTTGGTGATAAAGATTGTTGTATGAAGTTGTTTTCAATATGAATTGATCATGTTTTAACCCATAAATTATCCAGAAAGACTAACTGATTAAGAATTGAACTTTAGGGTTTAATGTTCTTCACATTTGGGTACTTTTGATTCACTGCGAATTTGGTGTTAAAACTTGGTCATTACACTCACATAACATCTTAGACTTACCAGAAAAAGTTTGGTGCAATTTCCATGGCTAGATTTCTTACGCGTAATTCTTGAAACTAGGGTTTAAGTTCTACGCATAAGGTTTTTACGCATAAACTGTTTGATAAGCACGCATGCCATGATCTGTTATAGAATGAATGTAGGTGTTTATATTGATGCTATGATGATTTTATTTCAGGTTTGCAACACGTAATAATCAGAATCAAGGTTATTGAACATCTACGCATAAGGATCACCTTACGCGTAGAAGGTTATGCGTAAGAGAAATCTTACGCGTAACGTTCTACATTGGGACTACGCGTATCTTGTGAAGGATATGCGTAAACAGTGACCTCTACGCATAAGGTCTACTCTCACGAGTAAGCCTTACGCGTAAGGTTTATATACGCTTACGCGTAAGCTCTACGCATAAGGTCCCCTTTTCCTATGCGTAACATTTCTTACGCGTAAGTCAGGATCATGCGCATAAGCTTGCAGCTACACGTATATCAATCCTGTCTACGCATAACTTTACCATTTCTACGCCTAATCCTGGATTAAACCTTCATTATGAATTGTTACGCGTGCGAACTTGTAAATAAATAAATCATGACGTCACGATACCAATAATGTCACTAATAAACTTAAACGTTTGATATGTTGTGAAAAATAAGTGATAACATAAACTTTAAAACTTAAAGTTAACTAACTCACGAAACTTATCACGACATCATTAGACTATTGGACAAACAAGTGACTTTGGACACGTAACAATCATTGACTCATCACATTCAATAATTAGACAATAAAACCCTCTGTTGACTAACATTATGTCTTTCGATATGTTGGTTCTTTTGGCTAAATGTGTTTCAGATCACGACATGGAAGCTCAAATGAATGTGGATGCACCAAACGTTCTCACCATTGCTGATATTTTCCCGCATGGCTATCCAATGAAGATTGGAAACAACAATCTCAGAGTTGACTTTGAAACTCTCACCTGCTCGGAATCTTCTTGTCTCATTGCAGTGGATATTCTGAAGAATCATCCCTATCAGAACATGCTCACCAACTCTGCCATTGTTCCGGAGATCTACATACAGCAATTCTGGAATACAATGCAGATGATCAAAGGACAGAATGTTGTAACGGTGACGCTCAATCACAAGCAACTCACCATCACTCCTGCAGACTTAAGGGCTGTCCTCCTCATTCCTGACATCATACCAACTGAATTCTCTGCTGTACCTACTGAAGAGACTGTTCTGTAATTTTTGATTGATATTGGGTATGACAAAGCTTCAGGGGTTATTAATAAGCATTCTCACGTGGATCTTAAAAACATTCCTCAGCCTTGGAGAACCCTTTATATCATCATCACAAAATCCATTTTTGGTCGTGACAACGGCTATGAGCATCCCAAGCTCGTGGAACTGCAAATCTTTTTGGCTCTGATCAACATGAAACACATCGAAGTTGAAGCTCTGATATGGGATGACATGATGACATTCCTCAAAAAGCTTGGATCAAAGATTCCCTATATCAGATATACAAAAATGTTGATCCAAAGAGCACTTGGATACAACCCTGATATCCCCAAAAGAATCAATGACCCCGAGAATCTTGACGTGTTGTCCGAACCCACTCTAACAGTCAGATTTAAGGAGTCAACTACCAAGAAACAAGGTGCTGTGTTACCGGATCTCCTTCTCTCAGATGAACTCAAACAACTCTACTCTTATAAAAGATATATGGCAGCTGTGAAAGAGAACAAAGTTGGCTTTCTTGATGAAAAATCTTCTGGTACGCCTACTAGAAAAACCAGAAGAGGAAGTGCAGGAAGTGCCGCAAGCACTGAGAGCCAACGGAAGTTCCCCAAGAGGAAACCTCCAAGCAAAAGGAAAGTTCCTTCTAAGGAAGCTGTTCCTATTCCCATTCCAAAGCTTGAACCGCAAAGAAAGCTAACGGACGAGGACTCGGAGGGTACTGCATCAGATGAAGAGATTTTCTACTCTGAAACAGCTAAAGATGACACTACAATAGTAGCGAAACCTCCCAGTCCACCGGCAGATAAAGGAAAAGGAAAGACTCCAGTAGTTGAACAAGAAGAAGAAGAAGAATCAGATGAAGAGCCTCTGGAAACTGATTACAGGAGGAAGTTCAAATTCGTTAGACTCCAACACGTTGCGAAAGAATTTGCTAAGGATCAAATGGGTGGCCCCGGAGGTCAAGTGGTGAAGTTCAACCTACACCATATCCTGATGCGGTTAATCGACCCGATAAGGGAACTGGTGCCACCACTTTGGAGCAACAACAAAAGCGCGTGGAAGATTCTATTGAGTATGACATTGAAGAACCAGAAACGGAAAAGACTGAGAAAACAACTGCTGATGATACAAAGATTGATGAAACGGACGATTATGCTCGTCTTCTACTAGACAGTCCCATCCGTTCCAAGGAGAAAACTTCTGAGCCACCGAAGGACCTGGAGTCTCCTCACATCTCATCATCATCGGATTCATCTTCTCATTCCTCACCACCACCATCAAAAAGATCAACCAAATCAACATCCAAATCAGTGAAGAAGCCAACTGCATCTTGGATTTCTCAAGCTAAGACACGAATCATTAAAGCTGTCAAACATGTCAGAAAGAAAGACGTGCTTTACAAGAAGCTGAATTTTCTTGCTGATCAGGTACAGTACGTTCATGACAAGAATGACGAGATGAAAGTTGAAAGGGAATATGTCCAGAAGCTCATGAAAGATGATCTTCAAGGGAAAATGGACGAGATGATCAAAGGATACACTCACAAGTTACTTCTTGACATCGTTCCTGGATTTACAAAGGAGATGTTCACCAAACAACTCTATCCGAATCTCTTACACCTGGCCAAACAGACTATGAAATCAACTCCAATGCATATGAACATCAATCCAGTTGATCCCATAATCTTCTCAGATGCTGAATTGGTTAACCGGCTGGTAGCTCAAATGTCGAAACGATCTGCAACATTTGCCTCCTACGAAGGTAAATTGTTTGAAGCATTGCTGGAATATCAACTTAAATCAGCATGCAGAGAAGAAGCTGAAAGGCCTAAGCGTCCACGAGAAAATGAAGATAAGGATCAGGATAAGAATGACGAGCATAAACGCCCGAAGAAGTCTGGTGAATCATCTTCTATGCAACCTCCACCCTAACGGACTCCTGCTCAACAAAGGTCTCCTCCTCGCTCTTCTACTGAAAAACCTCAGGATTCTTCTGAGTTACCACCCGAGACTCAGAAAACCGGTGATCACTTTTAGTATACGGGTGGTGACGATGAGGAATTCCATGAGCCCCAACAACAACCCACCTCTCCCGACAAAGTTAAGAAACCAGAATCCTCATCCAGGCCTAATAAAAAGAAGAAGAAGGCGCCTAAGGCTGACGTCGTATCATGGCTAGATGAAGATGACACCGATGAATACGACTGGTTTTCTACACTTGTTAATTCTACTCCCTACCCACCTGAAGGTCAAGATATGGAAGACGGTAGTACATTGGAGCATGCTAAGTTCTTGCAAGAGAAATTCCGTGTGAAAAAGATGACGAAATCTGAGTTAAAGCGCATCAAGAATGAAGCATTTCGACTGCTCAAAGACAGCTCAGAAAGTGCTATTGAAGTTGAGTATCACCTTGATAATATAGCACGAGCTATTTCTAACAACATGGATTGGCTCAACCCCGAAGCAAACATCGACTTCACCAAACGGGACAACCCTCCATATTACACCGACTGGTCTAAACCTCTACCAACAATTAGCCAACCAGATCAGCTTAGGATTCCATTCCGATATTTCTTCAACAAAGACTTGTAATTTCTTCTACACGGTGGCGATGGTTCAAGAAAATACGCTACATCTCTGACACTTCCATTCCCGGCAGCCATATACTCTAACTGCATAGCCATCGAGGAAAGAGCTAACCACATGTTCTCCAACAATGTGGTAGAGTATGACCGTGATGCAATGTATAGGATTCACCATTGGCCGGAACGCCGACGAATCTACTACAGAAGCTGCCAGGTTCAGAAGTCTCAACATGAAGTGTTCAGTACTAAAGCAATCGTGGCTATTAAACATGTTGATCTTTCGTCTAAATGGGACTACACTTTCCTCAAGAATATCGTGGTCAAAAGGCAAGACGAAAGGGATTATGCATTCTCTGAAGCGGACTTTGAGAATTTGTCTATCAACGACATTGAAGACATGTACCTTGCCAAAGTACAGGGTCGCATGAGACAATTCTCGACTGAAGTGCAACGTGAATACATCAAGTCCTTGCTTATCTTCATCAAAAGAATAGTAATCAAAGAACGTGTAGAAGATTTCAGCTTGCAGTTGAATCATATCAGACCCGTGTCAACTTCACTCCACCACAGCTAGATCTTCCCCGACATCAACCAGCTTTCACAATACACCCTCGTCAGCAAACCATTCGACGTCGTTTATCGCAGTGAACTTCAACGAAATTGCTTGATGACGTGTAGAGATCTTCACAAATTTGGGGATCACACATTGAAGAAGGTTAGGGATGGCTTGGCTTATCGGTTGAAGGCGATACATGAAGGCATTGGGTCTCCAAAGCGATGGAATTCTCATGACCGAAGGGATGTGAAGAGGATCATCACTATGATTGATGAAAGGTTGTATCGAAGGGATCAGTTTAGAACATTAGAGAGCTTTGTAGGTGGTCGTCCCAGGATTGCTCTTGCCGGCTATCAATGCCCTGTTCGCATTCCTGGAAAGCTTGATGGACTTCCTGGTACCCCTCGAACTGCTTCTATTTCATAATATTTTGGATGTGTGATTTAATTATGACTATGGCTTATGCACACATTACAGTGTACAACCCGTTCTTGTAATGAAAGGACCTTGTGGTTCGCTTCAGTGCCACAATCCTTACATAAGGAGCGAAAGCTTCTTACTTTTGAGTAAACCTTATCAAACCTTTCACTTTTCAAAGGTTTTACTCAAAAGAACAAGTACTTCCCCGTATGATTTTCAAAACCTCAACCGTTTATATCACTTGTTGAGGAAGAGTATTTGAATTAAAACTTTGTTCACAAATTGTTCACAGTGGTCATCTTTCCGCAACACTCGAAATGGTCATATTTATTCTCAACTTTTCAAAAATAACATTTTATATGCCATTTTTGAGGGGGAGAAAATTATGTGATAAGAAATATGTTGTGTAAATGCAAATGAATCTTTGTGCTATAGACTTAACCAACGAATTGATGATACTTAACTGTTAGTAACTCGAAAATACTTGTCCGGGACGGGTAATAATTTCAAGCTAGTTCGCTAGTGATGTAAACGTGTCTCGCAAAGGACTTGTCCGAATAGAATGTACCATTCGAGAAACTCTTGGTAGACATGAACTCTGACGGGTTTGACAACCTTTCGAGGTTTGTCTACACCTTCAAGGTAGTTATTAGAGCTAGTTGTCACCTAAAAGCTGACAATGTAACTCTTTAACTATGCAACGTAACCGTGTCTCGCGGGGGATTGTCTATCTTGAGTTGATCAATTCAAAAGGTGTGCGCTCTTTCCTCACTGTGCAGATTTCCGTAAAAACTCTTAAGCACATGTGGAGGGGGAGTATTTATGCAAAATATTTATCTCTCAACAGTGGTACTAAAATGTTTTTCATTCACAAACACTTTGAGAGATTTTCATGAAAATGGTTTTATGGCAACATAGGTTAGTCATGGAGTTATAAGGTGACTTAGGTTAGGAATAACCGTCCTATGATCCGCCAGAGCCGGAGGGATCTACCCAAGGACATCACAAATAGTTAGTACTTAGAAGTCCTTAGGTATGATTATAAAAAGGAGAAAATGAGAATCGGAGAAAGAAGGAGTTGAAGAATTAAAAAGAAATGCAAAGAAAAGGGTGAAAAGAAATAGCCCTCCAAATTATTTAACTTAGGGCAGACACTGGGTTCAATTCATATGCTACTGGTTGTCACTTAGTGACACCGGTATTGAAGATTAAAAGTTGTCATGGACCCAGTGACGCATGCACTAAACCTTCTTAGCCACTCAAGTTTCTCTCAATAGAAGCTTGTTTCATTCTCACAGGGAACCCTACATAATCTATCAGCTTTCTCTTAGAGATTGCTAATATTGAAGAAGGAGACTCTCTCCCTAGTCTCCGCTCAGGAAAACCAAAACGCACTATTGAGTCTAGAGCCACGAGACTCATCAAAAGATCTCTTAGGTACACTTGACATTTCATCACTTGGTGTTCAACAATAAGAACATCAGTGGTACGTTATCGAGTCCTTCACAGATCTTAGCAATCTGTCGAGAACATTTATGAGAGGTTCACAACTGTGATCCTCAGTGATTGAATGGAAACTCCTGCCAGGGTCAACATCAAACAGCCCTGACAGCAGGTCACTTCGGTAACTCCCCGCGGATTACGCTTAGTGTGTCTCAAACGGTCTACAGTCGTGAGGTGATGCTTCGGTGTACCTCAGTGACTCATCTGAACTGTAGGTGTACTTCGGTACATCGCGTTATCTCACTTGTGGGACTCTAGTTCAGGAACGGCCTTTGTGAGAATTAGAGTTGTGTTTTCACACTATGCTGTTAACACTATCGAAGTTCAAACTTGTAAGTGCCGGAATCCGCTTATTACTAACCGTTTTCATGTTTTCTTTTTATGGAAGCTCTGGAGCGGAATGATCGTGCAGATTCTTCACATGCTCATGCCAACATCATCACTAATGGAAGTTCTATCTAAAAGCAACACAAAAGTCAGAATGATTCTTCGTCAAGCCAAAGAATCTACAAAGTTAAAGGCTTAAAGAACTTCATCAGTACTGAAATCCAACGTCAAAGAGCGTGTGAGCATGTTGAAGAATGACGTGGAGACACTGGAGCAGCGAAGCAGACCTGAGGCAGACTTGATGCAGACAACAACAACATACTATCACTACCATCACAAAGAACAATGAACAAAGAACAAAGATAAATATGACGTCAAAGCAGAACTGTTCAAAGAAGACAATTTCTCTACACTGGGGAGATTGTTCAAATCAAGGCAATTCTTCTCACAAGAAAGAAGAATGTCAGAAGACGTCAAAGCTACTATTACATCAACGCCTTCACCGTTTATATTTTTCATCACTAACACTTAGGGGGAGATTATTGGAATCACTCCTAAACCTATATCAAGTGTTAGTGATTCATATGTAATAGTTAGCTTAATTATGGCCTTTATGTTTGTTATTAGCTTAAGCTTATGTAGAAGGCCCATAAGCTTAGGCCCATGTCCATTAAGGAAAGGAAGGGAGTAGGAGTGTTGCCCTAGCTCCCCTTCCTATAAATACCTTGTAATAACCCTCACTTGAGGGTTGGTTGTTCAATTCACTCTTTCAATACTCACGCATAACTCTTCTTTTATTCCTACGCGTATTGGTCGTGTGGTTTGTTCATCCGATCTCTTCTCTATCTCTTTCTATTGTGCTTGTGTTGTAAACTAGTGACCTAACACAGAAGGTTACGGCGTAACTCCTATATTGGTTACGCCATAACCCAGACCTGGCCTATAAATACCCCACGAATTCCAGCATTTCTAATCATCCCATTCCACACACAACACTCTGAGAACATGGGAAAAAGCTCAAGGCAAGTCTAGGGGAGCATACGGAGCTGTTTCTAAGGGAGAAGTCACTCCATTACGATAAGCTTTAGCGTTTTATATTTCTTTTACTTTTAATTCATGTATTTCGTGCCTTTGAATATTGAATTGATTTGCATGATTAATATAAGCGGCTAAGCACCCTTTGGTGCTAGCCTAGTTATGATTCCTTAATTGTTTTGTTTGCATTTACCTTTACTTCCTTATAATTATTTCTAAGTGTATGCATGCATAGTTCTTTGGTAGTCACCCTTGGTTCGGTAGTTTTGAATGGCGGTAGAGGCCAATTGCCTAGGAGATATGACCAACTGACCCTAGGTGAGCGGACTGAGACGGGAAGGGTAAGATATGACCAACTGACAACCCTTTCTACTTGTGCGATTTGACCAACTGATCACCTATCGTTTGGATGAAATTAAGAATTGGGGGGTGTAGTGTCTAAGTTCCTAACGGCCGGGCACTCACTATTTTGAATCTAGCATGTAGCGGTACTTAATGACTTGGCTTAGGGGACCAGGAACAACAGGACTTATGATGGTGCGCCTGATTTCTCCTGTGGTGGCATCTTTGCTGTTAGGTTAGGGTGAATTGACCAAATGCTGTCCTCTCGGATTTGACCCCACCTGAAGTAATTGGAAGTAGGTAGACGTAGACATAACTAGCTAGGAGGATTGACCTGGTTAGCACCACTATTCCTCTATTGATTTCCCTTTATCCATTTATCTGCTTTTATTTCATTCTGCATTAGTAGTTTAATTAATTAAATCCCTATCGAAACAATTATTATTCTGTGACACTAGACTTAGTAATAATCCAACACACATAGCTCTTGGGATGACCTCGGCTTTACCATTTACTACACTACACGCGACCGGGTACACTGCCCGTTAGTGCATTAGGGTAGACCATAGGTATAGCGAGACACTATAAATATTAAGACCTGGTCAGTAAAACCTGCATCAGTAAACTTTTGAACTTAGACTTGAGTAAACTTAAGAAACAAGTATAGAATATAAAAATATTAACTTGGGATTTTGAATCACTTAAAAAGGACTTGTGGTTAAAAATTTATGCCTAGTTAAGTTTTACAAGATGAAAATATAGTGCTTGAACAAAAGCTTGCTGAAACGATTTCAAAACGCGATTTTGACCCTTTTCTGGTCCGAATCAGCAAAAGTGTAAAGCACAAAAGTTGCTCAGAATAATTTTCTCTATAAAAACTAGGGTGCATATAAGCAGAAAGTGAAAAACAAAGGCTAAAAACTACAAAACTAACCGGACCTCTTGTAGACCGAAAAACAACCATGGTTAAGCCAAGGTTGTTGTCTTAAGGTCTTCTAACTTAGACATAGCCATAGGTATGGCCTTGATTATTGTCTCAAGTTGTTTAACCATAGTCTAGCCGTACGGTTAGCTTGGGTTTGATGACCTGAAACTTGTTTTTGAGATTTGTTCATTATATTGGATCTTTGCCCGACTTTAGAATGAATTATCTCTAAGGCTTGTTAATATTTTTGATAAAAATACAACTCTTATATTTTTGTAAACCTACAAAAATATATACAATGTAAAAAGTATATAACTACTTTCATAAAAGTTATTTTGTACTTTCTCGTTATATATATCTAAGAGGCGACTACTATATTTTTAGGTTGTCGTTAAAGCTCGCGACTTCTCGATATACACTTTATATCGTCGAAACCTATTGCTTATCTACAAGGTGAGTTCATAGCTCCAAATTTTGTTTAACTGTTTTATAAACTCTTTTGGGTGAGATACATGCTACTGTTTTTATTACATGATACTGTTTTTATTACATGCTACTGTTTTGATTATGGACAATTACTTACAAACTGAATGCCTTGACTGTATTATTGCATGCCTAAGTTGTTTATGCCAAAAGTCCCCAACATCATGGACCACTAATCAATTACGAGTGAGCGCAAATATTGTGGATAGGCCTATCGGGATTGATGAATCTTGTTTGTGTTAGCCGGGATAGGTATCCAAACACACTTTATTTGAATTTCTAGGTATAGGGCATAATACCTATCCGGGGCAAGTTACTTAATATATATATCGTCCGGTGATATATATACACAGTCAGTCATGAGTGTCATGAGCTTAGAGCAATAATAACTATCAAGAAGATAATTGTACACATTGCAATTATACTACGAACTATATTGTCCACTACTGTTTTCAAACCTATGCGGTTCATACCGTTTGTATTGACCGGTTAGGCAATCAAACGCACTATGGGCGTATAACAACGTAGCCCACTGATTTCTTAAACTTGAAATCTTGTGATCAAATGTTTTACTTACAAACCTATGAACTCACTTAACCTTTGTGTTGACACTTTTTAGCATGTTTATCTCAGGTTTGAATGAAATTAGCTGGCATGGCATGTGAAGGCGCACAAATTTTTTTGAAGACGATACATATATTATCATTCGAAAAACATTACAAATTTTATGTTGTACTTTTTATGGTTGTACAAACTTGTGGGACCTATTTGTAAACTCTGATATTTTAATTGAATGATAATATATTTCAAAACGTCTCATTTAGAGTCGTCGTCTGTAACTTGTTATGTGAACTATGAAGTAATACCCTAGTGACACAATCTTCCGCTGCGAAAATTTTGGGGGTGTTACACATTGTGGCCATATTTCTCTATTATAAATCCGATGATGAGGAATTTTGTGGTGGACGAAAGGATGGTGTGGATTGAGATTTGGGGACTTCTATTGTGTGCATGGAGTTCAGATGCGCTTAAGAAAAAATTGGAAGACTTTGTGGCACATTCATGTTCTTTGATGACGATTCTGGAGAAAATGTGAGTTGTGGAAGTCTTTTTATACGTACGTCTCACAAGAGCATCATATAGAGGTGTTACTGTTGTGGTGGCAGGAGTGTCCTATATGGTCAGGATTCGTGAGGTTGGTTTATGGTCCTTTAATATTAAAAAGTAAAATGAGGAAGGTAATTTAAATTTAAGCGTGGATGGGAGTGAAGAAGTAGATATGGAAGATGAATTGGATATGTATGTTAATGAAAATATGAAAGTGGAACCACAGAAAGAAGAAGCATCTGTCAATTGTAAAGAAACAACACAAGATATAGGTGTGTTCAATCAAAGATAATTTATGCAATGATGGGAGTAAAAAAGATGTACGACCAGAAGAGGAGAATGCTACAAATATGAGTACTATGAAACTAAACGAAGGGGATACAAGCTTGAATGACTCGGATCTTGGTGGTTGCCCACCAGGGTTTGA
Source organism: Chrysanthemum seticuspe (assembly GCA_019973895.1). Lineage (NCBI taxonomy): Eukaryota > Viridiplantae > Streptophyta > Magnoliopsida > Asterales > Asteraceae > Chrysanthemum > Chrysanthemum seticuspe. The sequence goes on along the minus strand of BPTQ01000009.1, from coordinate 113,561,583 downwards.
GTTTTTAAAATATGAGAAGAAAAATAGGAAAAAAATTGTTGATGAAGGTAGTAGAGAGAAGAAAATGTGTTGTCCTAACCGGTTTCATTCTAGATGTGGCACTAGTTTTGGAAGAAAGAGAACGATAAGATCTGTTAGTTCGAGCGGTGATAGAAGAAAGGGTGTGAAGATGGTTTCCGATGAATATACTATCCATTAATGCAAGGGGGATTGGTAGTAGGGCGAAACGAACATGGATTAAAAACCTTTGTTATCAATATGGTGTAACATTCTTGGGGGTTCAAGAAACAATAATGTCACAGGTTAATATGTTTAAATTGAAATCAATGTGGGGAAATTTTCAATTTGATTTTGCGTGTAGTTCTGCTTGAGGTCATTCTGGAGGAATCGTTTCGATGTGCGATACCGGTACTTTTGTTAAATCTAATATCCAATGTGGTGAAAACTATATTGTCGTGAATGGTAAGTTGTTGGGTGTGAATCAAAGATGTGTCGTCATTAACATATATGCTCCACAAGACTTAAGTGCGAGATATCGGTTATAGAATGAAATAAAATAGATTATACGGTCTAAAGATGGTTTCTTTATTGTGTTTAGGGACTTTAACAAAGTCATGGAGGAATCAGAAAGGTGTTGGTCGGTGTTTGATCCTCATTTGGCTGCGTTATTCTATGAATTTATTAATGATATAGAATTAGTAGAGTTACCGATTGGTGGTCAAAAATTTACTTGGATGAACAAGTCTGGGTAAAAAATGAGCAAGCTTGATCGGTTTTTAGTGTCTGAAAGTATTATTAGTGAGCGATCAGAGATGTCAGTGTTGGCTTTAGACCTTACATGGTCTGATCACTCGCCTATTTTACTGCATAAACAGAAGGTAGACTATGGACCAGTCCCATTTCGTCTATTCCATTCATGGTTATAAGTTCCCGGGTTTCATGAGGTCATTCTTAAAAGCTATAACAATTTTTCTAATAATCAAGGTGATGCTTGTGTTGATCTACAAAACATTGAAGCATGTTATAGGAAGCCTTAAATTGTGGCATAGAGGGTTTAAAAAAGCCAAGATATCTTGTAGAGTTTGTTAGACTCCATGGATCGTTTAGAGCATCTAGGGTTCGATAATAACAATGACAATAAACATGATACGCAACGGAATAAAACAAATCAAAGTTATTGTCACAAGGTTTTTCCACATCACCTCCAATTATATTTTATCAGAATATAACGTGTTACCTAACTGTAACAGGGATCAAAGACACCTTCGATCTTGGTGGTTAACTAAACTAGTTCTAGGCGTTTACAATGAACCACGCCCTAGAACATACACACACACCTTTTACAATCGACTACATTGTGAAAGACATGTATATTAAAACCTACACCCCATGTCCTCTTTATATACTAGAGGATTAGGGTTTATAAATCTCTATGAAGGAATAAATAAAACTTCTTTTGCAAGCAAGTCCTTCCATCTTTTTGTAGATTTCATCTTTGTCACTTTGAGTCCTTCTTATTTCATTCTTCTTGTTTTGTTTCATCAAATCAATAAACCCAACAATCTTCCCCTATTTGATGATAACAAAACATATACGTTCTTGTACGAATTTCCCTAGACGTAGTAGAGAAATTGAGATATTAAAATCTCGCCATAAATGAAACAAGTATGTCTTCCTTTGTATTCCTCTTAATCCATGCCATTCCACCACACATAAACAAGCTCCAAATCATATTTCTGTAATCTTCTTCCCCATTTTTTAATCATCTAATAGGAGACATGTAGAGATATGCAACTTTGATCGTCACTTCCCCTCAAATTCAAAACCAATTATGTGTGTGTAAACCATTAAAACTTCAAACTTTAGCTGAGAACCAAAAATCATGTATTATCCAATATCGAGCATAACTAGCAGTATTAAAATATTTATCGGACAGAACTAGCAGTACAAACCATGAATCTCGAATAAGCTGAGCAGTATAAACTTGCGAATAATAATCATAGCAGTACAAATTTAGCCACAAGCAGTACAAACTTCTTTCACAAGTAGCAATACCAACCATCATGTCGAGTAGTAATATAACGTAGGTAGCAGTAGAAACTCACAAGCAAGCAGTAGTAATTAAACGGCCAACACTAACTTAATATCATGAAGCAATAGTAACATGTTATAATCATAAACATCACAAGTGCTCCATTACCTTTCCTCCTTTGTTCACTTTCTTATTACTCCCATACATACCTTAAAAATCTGATTTTCTGAAAAGTGACACCTTCCTCTGTAGAAGTTTTCAACAATTAATAACTTATGATTGAGAGCTCAGATTGAAGATCCCTCTAGTGAAACGTTAGCTTGATATACTGAGATGCTTCATAAAAAATTGTAGCCCGATCCAACGGTTCATGAAAAAGTTATCGCCTTTTGAAAACTGTCCTTCAGAAACTTTTATGAAAATTTTCAGATTCGATTTTTTCATATTTTCGTCATTCTTTGACCAATAAAACCTTGCGAATCCCTAGGTAACGAGCTCCCCAACCTCTGATACCAATTTTAAAGTTTGTTAGACTCCATGGATCGTTTAGAGCGTCTAGGGTTCGATAATAACAATGACAATAAACATGATACGCAGCGGAATAAAACAAATCAAAGTTATTGACACAAGGTTTTTCCACATCACCTCCAATTATATTTGATCAGAATATAACGTGTTACCTAACTATAACAGGGATCAAAGACACCTTCAATCTTGGTGGTTAACTAAACTAGTTCTAGGCGTTTACAATGAACCACGCCCTAGAACACACACACACACACACACGTTTTACTAATTGACTACATTGTGAAAGACATGTATATTAAAACCTACACCACATGTCATCTTTATATACTAGAGGATTAGGGTTTACAAATCTCTACGAAGGACTAATAAATAAAACTTCTTTTGCAAGCAAGTCCTTCCATCTTTTTGTAGATTTCATCTTTGTTACTTTGAGTCCTTCTTGTTTTGTTTCATCAAATCAATAAACCCAACATATGTACAAGAAAAATTTGTGTGAAGACATTCTTTTCATTGAAAAGAAATGGATGATCAGATGGCTAATGTTGAAGAGGTTAGAAATCGAGCATTTTGGATAAAAGAGTTGGCAGAGCTTGATAAAATTGATGCTCTAGATGCAGCCCAAAAGGAAAAGGTTAAATGAGACATTGACGGCGATGAAAACTCGACTTTCTTTCATGGGTTATTCAAACAACGACGAAGGATGCAAATGGTTCATGGAATTATGCATGATGGCGAATGGTGTACAAATCCTGAGCTGGTAAAGAGGACGTTTCTGGAGTTTTACTGTGACAAGTTCAGGCAGGTCAGTTTCATACCCCAACCTTGCCTCAGTCTTGCTATAATCAACTTACTACTGAGGAAATTGAAGAATTAGAAAGGCCAGTTATAATTGACGAAATAAAGTATGAGGTGTGGCAATGTGGAAGTGATAAATCTCCAGGTCCGGATGGTTTCTCATTCAAGTTCGTGAAGAAGTATTGGGAGATCATGAAACAAGACATATTTAAATTTGTGATGGAATTTTGTCAAAATAGTAAACTCCCATTAGGATGTAATGCATATTTTATTACGTTGATCCCAAAGGTATCTAATCCCATGTTTGTTAAAGATTATCGTCCTATTTCATTGATTGGTGTTCAATATAAGATTATTGCAAAGTTATTGGCTCTACGATGGGCGAAAGTGGTTGGAAGTTTAGTAAGTAATGAACAGTCGGTGTTCGTTAAAGGGAGGAAAATCTTAGATGGGCCGCTAATGGTAAGTGAGGTGATTGAATGGTATATATTAAAGAGGAAGAAACTAATGATATTGAAAGTGGATTTTGAAATGGTGTACGACTCTTTGTGTTGGGAATATTTAGACCACGTGATGGAGCAATTTGTGTTCGGGAAAAAATGGAGATCCTGGATTCGGGAATGTCTTGTTTCAACTAGAGTATCAATTCTCGTAAATGGAAGCCCTACGGATGAAATTGCTTTGCATCGGGGTCTTCGCCAGGGGGACCCGTTGTCTCCTTTTTTATTTATTTTAGAAATGGAAGGGTTACATTTAGCTATTTAAAAGGCGGTAGAAGATAACAAACTTTCAGGGGCATCCATTGGTGTGAATAGATTAAAGGTTTCTCATTTGTTCTATGTAGATGATGTCGTGTTTCTAACTGAATGGACAACTAGAGATGTTGATGGCATCCTAGACGTGTTGCTTGCATTTTATAATTCATCAGGTTTGAAGATCAATATCGGGAAGTAAAACATGTATGGGGTGGGCTACTTGCCATTCAATTACCTAGGAATCACGATTGGGGCGAGTATGACATCTAAGAGGCAGTGGGATAGTATTGTTTAAAGGTTTAAAGATCGCCTTTCTAGATGGAAGGTAAATATGCTTTCTGTAGGTGTTCGGTTTACCCTTATAAATTCGGTGCTTGGGAGTTTGGGTATTTATTATATGTCCTTGTTTCGAGTCCCGGAAGGTGTGTTAAAATTTTTGGAACAAATCCGTTATAATTTTTTTTGGGGTAGTCAGGAGGACAAGAAAAATCTATCATGGGTGGCGTGGGAGAAGGTTATTGCCGAGAAGGAAATAGGTGGTTTGGGTATTGGTAGTTTGCCGTTGTTTAATTTAGCGTTATTACAAAAATGGAGATGGCATTTTTTTAATGAAGATGGAGCTTTATGGTGTAGTGTCATAAAAGCTATACATGAGAAATACGTTGTGTTGGATAGCAGAGAGGTTAGTAGGGTGAAAACAGGTACTTGGGCTCGTATTATTGGATCGATAAACTATTTTCATGACAAACATATATTAGCTCGTCATACGTTGCGGTAAAATCTTGTTAGTGGTGACAAGGTGCGATTCTGGAAGGACATTTGGTTAGATGATTAACCCTTGTCTACTCGCTTCCCTCATCTTTTCAAGCTAGAAAATGATCAAAATTGTTTGGTTCGACATCCGTGGATTAATGGTCAATGGTGGTAGGACTGGCGTCGTGATGTTAGAGGGGGAGCTGAGCACCAACAATTACAATTGCTTACGGAAGCGGTCATGAATGTAGCTCTCTATGAAGGTCAAGATAAGCTTTGGTGAGATATTGATACCCAAGGTATGTTCTCAGTTGGCATTACAAGAAAATATATTGATAACCAGACTTTGATGGGTTCAAATATACCACTAGATGGTGCTCTTAGTTGCCGAGGAAACTAAACATATTTATGTGAAAATCTAGAGTAGACAAGCTACCAAAGCATTATAATCTATCCCGTAAAGGGATTGAAATCGCATATATTATGTGTCCTATATGCGGTGTTTCAATGGAATCGATATCTCATGTTCTATTCACGTGTACGTTAGCAAGGGAGGTTTGGTCGAGGGTATATAATTGGTGCCAAGTTTCTACGAGGGATATGAATGATTTATCCAAAAGGATAGATTGGTGTGATCAAAATGCTAATGTCCGAAATCGTAAAGTCAATCTCGAGGTCCGGAAAAGAGACTTAGTTTTGTATTCTTTTAATTGGTTAAAGTATCGAAACCCAAAATTTTTATTAGTTGGGTCGAGTCACTTCAAACCCACTCTATTTGTAGTAGTCTAGTTCTTTGCTAGACTTTTTTTCTTTTATAAAATTCGCTGTTTAAAAAAAGATAATAAAAACAATGAGCCTGTAAATAATCTGCAGTTTGTACAGAGCTCGAAAGAAACTGGACTTGATGAAAAATAGCAAAAATGTAGTTTGGCTCAACCGCTTAACCCAAATTCTGTCATTCGACGCTAAACTTTCATATTTTGCCTCACATTAGATGAAAAGTGGTTTTATGTAGTCAATTATTTTGTCGCGTGAAATCTCAGGTTTTATGTGTGTTTAGTTTATAATTTGTCTAAATTTGAATTCTATAATTTTGCTAAAACTTAAAATTTTTACCCGATCTTCAATAGCAATTCATTACAAGTCTTAATTTTGTTGAAATATGATTACTATTTACAAATATAATTATGCCAAAAACCCTTATATATATATGAACTATATGCAAGACCTCCCGTTGAGCGGCTAGCCTTGGCCTTTTCTAATATATATTTTTACGGAAAACTATAATTGTTAGAAATATATGTTTTTCATGTAATGACATTTTATTAGTGTTAAAATTGATTTAATGTTGATAAACATTAATTTTAACAAAACAATTATTGGTAATTAGTATTCCACAAAAGCAATATGTGTTGTTTCATGTATTGAAGTTTTTTAAAATCAAGTATGTTCAACTTGTAAATACGGTTTCTTCTATCTTCAATAATGAGTTTATCCAAATGCAATTTCATCTTTCACTTAGAATGATGCAACCCAAGTCATAAAACCACACACCACAAAACAGAAATACTTTTTTGGAACCTGCAATTAGTTCTTTGATTATATTATAACATAGAAGATTCTAATTTCTAGATACATGCTACAATTTCTTCATTTAGTACATAGCTCTGATCATTGAATCTTCACAAAGATGAAGCATTTTTAGTGATGGTAAAAAGGATGTCTCATATGTTGACCGTGTAAGGGAGAAGATCATGAAGAAATAGTAAAAACGGGAAGCACTAGCGGATTAGGCATTTAGGGGATGGAAAAAAAGAGAGGAAAATATAGTAAAAAAGAAAGAAAAAGGTAACAAGATCATAAAAAGTCTCTTGATTTTGGTTTATGATGATAAAATCAGTGAAAGGGTTTCCTTAGCCTCACCGATCTAGTCTGGTTTCCAAAAACCCATACTTTACAAGTGTCCTCAAACCCATAACCACAAAACAATCAACATTAAACACTTTTATACCCATAACTAAATTCCTATACCCCTATACCAAACACACTCTTAATATATTTTAGAGTAAACTAAATAAATCGTCCTTATAGTTAGGCCAAAATTTCTTGTTTCGTCCTTAACTCTCAGGAAGCACATATATCGTCCTTGTGGTTGTTCATTTTGCATTGACCCGACTTTGACCGAATGGGTGTTTGTTTGGTCCATTAAATATGGTCATGTGGGCGGTACGTGAGGGGAAAAATTGTCCATTTACGCTTCAAACCCACAAGGACGATCCTTGTAACACGTTTAGGTAAGGTGTTTTGTTTCTTTTGCCGTGTTTTTCATCTTGTTTGTTGTCGGGTTTTATACCCGAACTAAAACCCGACCTCGTAATTTAAAACTCAAATTAAATGCTGAACCAATCTCATTTCCCCTAATTAAACCAAACCAACCCTAATTTCCACTTGAAAAGTGCTACACACACTCAAACCAAGCCAATCACTAAGCGAGAAATGGCTGATAAGGGAAAGGCTGTGTTTACAGGGGATGATCATTTGTCAGAAAAGGATTGGTATAGAGTTGTACTCAAAGAAGAAGTAATTGCTGCAGTTAGATTCAAATATGATGAGCAAGTTATAACCAAATATGGTGGGTATGCGGATATAATCGATGAACTATCAAAGGAGGTACTTGAATTTGTGTGGAAAAAAATCATGCAACGAAAGGCCTGAGGATTTACTAAGTATGAGTGCATCAGATATACGGTCTTAGTTTTATCTGAGATATTAGTATGTCTGCTAGTTTTGTTTGATTATTAAGTATTAAATTGTGTAGTTGTATCATGCTCTAAAAATGCCAAAGAAACTGACGTTGCCAAAGAACCAGAGGTTGCCAAAGGTTAGTGAGTAGTTGGCGAAAGTTTTTTTAGTATAATAATGTAGTGAGTAGTTGATAATGCACACTTGTAATGCACACTGATTGAGGATGGATGTCATTTTGCTATTTCTTTTTAGTTTACGTTGTGTTGCATTTGTTCTGCTATAAGTATGCTAGCATAGTTTTAATTGTGTTGCATTTTTTTTGCATTTGAGTATGTATCCATTAGCATTTTTGCTATCTTTGTAGATTACAAAGGAAAGGGAAATGAAATTATGTCAGGTTAGTTTACATTGTGTTGCATTTGCTCTGTTATAAGAATACTGCTAGCATAGTTTTAATTGGTATGTTATGTTGCATTGTTATGTTTTGCAGAAGTAATTGTAATATCATCAAGTGATGACATAATTTTTAATTCAACTGAGGAAGAAAGTATGCTAATGGGTGAAGACCCTTTATCAGACACTAATTCATCAAGTGATTCATCCAGTGATGAAGACCCATCTTGGTTGTCAAATTCAAAAGCTTCAACTTCAAAGTCAAGAGTTTCAAATGCCATTAAGTCTAAATCTTCAAAGCCTTCAAACTTAACAACTTCAAATGCTTCTAAGTCAAAATCTTCAAAGGCAATAGCTTCGAAAGCATTAAATGCAAAAGCTTCATATGCTTCAAAGTTAAAAAGCTTCATCTTTAATGGCTTCAAAGACTAATGATTTAGCTTCAAAGGCAAGAACTTCATCTTCAAAGGCTTCAAAGGCTTCAAAGACTAAAGCTTTTAGCTTCCAAGGCAAAAGATTTAGCTTCAAATTCAAAAGCTTTAGCTTCAAAGGATTCAAATTCAAAAGCTTCAGTTTCAGAGGCTTCAAAGTCAACACCTTCAACTTCAAGAGCTACAAAGGAAAAATCTTTAACTTCAAGTGCTTCGAAGTCAAAAGCTTCAGCTTTAAATTCAAAACCTTTAACTTCTAGTGGTTATAGGAAAATTACCATGACAGGGTGTGTAATCTTTCTTAGAGCTCCTGATGCACCAGTTGAACAATTCAAATTCCCAAAAAATGTGGGATATTTTAGCAGAAAGAGGAAGCCTAAATAAGCTTTTCTATTTTTTAGTTGTGGTTTGGTTTAAGAGTTCTTAGTTGTACTTTGTTGGAGGATTTTATTGGTGTTTGCTTCTTTTTGCAGCTTTCAGAAATGAAGTCAAGTGAAGTTGCCAAAGTACAGTGGAAGGGTGTCTTTTGAATGCTTCTTTGTTATAAACTATGTTGGTTAGAATATTTCTTAAAAGGAATGTATTTTTCTTCTTTAACATCCCTCTCAGAAAACTATGTAATTTGCTTCTTTAAGATCTCTGTATACCTGAACAAGTTAGTGGCCTTGTGCAGTAACTTTTGTAACATCCCCAGTTGACTTTTATAAGTCAAATTGTTAAAATTTTGGTTATGTTACAATATTTGTTTCTTTTTCTTATAGCTTATATTCTGTGTGTACCAATTAGTTTCTCAGTTGACATTTTTAAAGTCAAACTGTAAATGCTCATGCCATGAGTGTATCCATGAGCATTTACATTTTGCAGTCAAAACTCGAATTTAGCATTTGCAATTTAACTTTTAGAAAGTCAAACTGTAAATACTAAATAAGAGTTTTAACTGCATTGGATAAAGGGGGTGTTTGGATATGATTTGCAGACTACATTTCTATTCAAATCTCCCAATTCCAAATTGGAAATTTTGACTGTATTTGTATTTGAAGTTTGACTCATGCCATTTAGCATTTGCAGTTTGACTTTACAAAGTCCAACTCTAAATGCTAAATGTCATGAGTATATCCGTGAGTATTTGCATTTTGCAGTCAAAACTCCAAAATTGAAAACTCCCATTTTCAAATTGGATAAAGGGGGTGTTTGGATATGCTTTGCAAACTGCATTTTCATTCAAAACTCCAAATTCCAAATTGCAAATGCTAAATGGCATGAGTCAAAACTCCCATTTAGCATTTCCAGTTTGACTTTCTATAAGGCAAAATGCAAATGCTAAATGGGAGTTTTGACTGCATTGGATAAAGGGTGTGTTTGGATAAACTCCCGTTAGCATTTGCAATTTGACTTTCTAAAGTCAAAACTGTTCATACAAATAAACCATAAAACATTTATTTATATTTTACGATCTTCTAATGTTTTGTCGATAACAAACGTAAAATCATTTTAACAAAATAAATAAAATACGTAAAAGCTTTGAACCAATAGTTTACTAACACAGTTTTACTAAACATATTAAAACCATCAAAACATGTTTAGTTAAATAAGTTATATAAAACCAAAGCCATTTTTATAAAACACTTACAAGTAATATTGTTTACTTACATTTTATAAAAATGTATATGTACTTTGTATATGTTGTAATGGGTAAATAATGGGTAAAAACTAAAGTCCATAACCCATGACTCAAGACCCATGATACATTGACTAGGTACAATGAATCTTGTTGGGTAAGAACCAAATTCCGTAACCCATACCCATGGAGCATGATCCATAACCCATGACCCATTGCATGACATCATGCATGAAGTCATGTTAGATATTATCCATGATCCATGACCCAAAGTCCATGACCCATGACCCAAGATCCATAACCCATTGAATAGGTATATTGTATCTTGTTCGGTATCCATGATCCAAAGTCCATGACCCATGGTCCATAACCCATAACCCATTACCCGATTTGCAACCTAAATCCAGACTAAGCTGACCCAGCAGCCGGATCCCTGGAATTGCACTGGCCGGATCCCTTGGGCGAGGGATCCGCCGGAACCGTGGAACAATAGGCTTGTTTTGCATATAAATAGTGAGCCATTTCTCTCTTGCTCACTAACTCTTTTAGACACACTTTCTATCTATGTTCTAACCTCTCTAACCACAGATCCAAAGGATCATTCTATGTAGTTTTATCTTTATGTGATTCTCTAGGTTCCTCTTAAAGGCAAGATCACAACCTATTGCAGACGTGCAAGCTCAAGGTCATGAGTTGCTAAGCTTCGTCATGATCAAGATCACTGAAGTGCATCTTGTTGATAGTTCTTCTCTCCCTCCATAGTGTATCGTGTTGAAGGCATTGGTGTATGGTGCCGAAGGTGTACAGTCGATGTACAAGTTGTATAGTTTGGGTTAAAGTATAATGATATCCTTTCTAGTATTGTAAAAAGGAGTGTGTCTCCTTTGGGTAGTTGTGTTGGGTAGTAGTTCCTCCTTTGTAATGGAACTCGGTATCTAGCCTTGTACCAGATAAAGTGTAGGCGACGTTGTGATAGGTTTGGTTCTACCTCGTGGAAGAAATCGGTGTCTAGCCTTGTACCGAATAAAGTGTAGGTGATGTTGTGAAGGCTTCTCTGCCACATTAAGGAGCTTGTGTTGTGTAGTGCTTAGAAACTCTCGATTTGAGTACTCGGGGAGTGGAGTAGCGCAAGGAAGGTATCCTTGTAGCCGAACCACTATAATTACTCGTGTTGTGGTTTTGTTTTTCTTTACTCTTTATCTCTTGCATTACTTATATATATGTCCATCTATCAATATCCAACACACGATCCAAATTGTTTGACATAAGTCGATCTAAATACTTTAAAACAAAGTTTCAATCGGCAAAACTATTCAATCCCCCTTCTAGTTTTCCACAATTGGCATCAGAGCTTCGTTACGAAGTTTCTTAGAGTATATTTTTTCTTTAAAAACTTGATACGATCCGTGTATGTTTGAAAACTACAAAGAAGGAAATTTCTTAAAACCAAAACTTTGTTTCAAGATTTTTTTTATCGTTGGATGTTGATTAGATAGTAACACCCATTTTATATTACATCTTATTTTGCTTTACAAAGTGCATTAACCTTACTTGTCATTTTATTTAGTTGATCCCAAAATAAGCAGACCATCAAGATTCTTGGGTAATAAGATAACTTTCCCCAAAAAGTTTTCCAAACCTATTAACAAGAAGATCTTGAAGAACCCAGAGTTGTCTATTGATAAATCTCTTCAAAAAGCATACTCAAATTGCAACAGAGGTTTGACTTTCATAAGACTTATCTTTAAGCAATATTAGTAAAACATGTGTATGCCTGCATGTCACTAATGGGAAATTATGTGTTTATTTTTTTTCTCTCATATAAATACATTTATATGATATACGTGGTCTCTTTAGAAAATTTCATGCCTACGTGTCGTCGTCCGTCTGAACATAGATATATCAATATGTGTTGTTTAAACCTAATCTCTAAAAATCTAATCCTTCTAAACACAAATAAAACAAAACACAAATATCAAAAACTCCTCCTTCCTCATAAAAGATTTTTCGAACATTAAACCCATCTCCAACAAACCCCCCTTTTCAAATCTTCCACTTTCAAAATTTTCACACACTCACAACTTCATCTTCTTCATCATGCTATTTCAATAAATCCAAACCAAATTGTAGAAAACTAGAAGGGGGGTTGAATAGTTTACCAATTAAAAACTTTGTTTTGAAACTTATTGAAAGATCAATCGATATTGATCTTGGATATGTTAATGAAATATGTAAGCAATATGTAAGGAGTAAATAAGGAAAGAAATGATCGAACCACAACAAGTTGTTTATAGTGGTTCGGTCTACAAGGACTCTTTCTCCTTGCCCTACTCCACTCCCCGAGTCTCACACTCGAGAGTTTAACTTCACTAGTCAACAAGCTCCTTTCACCGGTGGAGAAACCTTTACACTTCGCGTACACTATTTCCGACACTAAGCTAAATGTCGAGTTCTTTCCAAGGGTACAACCACTCCCACACACAATGTATTTTGAGGACTAAAATACTAACCACTCATACTCACAAGATTATGATAGTTTAGTACAACAATGAGGTATGAATCAACACAAGATCAAACAACACTAAACAAACAAGACTTCCAACTTCTCGTTGAAGCTTGCATGTGACTTGTTCTTCTTTGCTACAAAAGAGATCACTAATATGATATGAAACTGAGTTAGAAAGGTTAGAGAGAAGATATGTATGAGAGTATGATAGAAAGGGATGAAAAACTACTTGGTTTGGCTTTGCTATTTATAGCCAAAACCATAAGCAGGCACCACGGACCCCTTAAAAGGGTTCCGCCCGTTATAACTTTTGGTGCCGCCGAGGTCTGACAACAAGATATCAAGATCTTGCCAAAGTCAACCATATCTATGCAAGATTGTGTAAGATATGAAGAGTCCAAATCTACACAAAATATCTAATGAAATCTTCCAATGATTTCCGTGATGCATTACATGATGTCATGTGTTGTTTTTCTATTTTTAGAAATATGCAAATACATAAATAATGTTTAGTTTTTAAAAAACTAAAACATTCTAAAAACTACTATCATACATTATGGTTAGAGTCATATTAAGATATGATTAATCACAATGTAAATGCTTGAGTGATGAAGATATTGTTTGAAAAAGCTTGTTTTAATATCTATTAAACTTGACAAGCTTTAAGCTTTATAAAAATTAAATTTACTTTTGTCGCTAACAAAACTCAGGTAAAGATCAAAAATATAAATAATGTTTAATGACGATATTTGTATTAACAATCTCTTCCTTTTTGTTGAGGACAAAATATAAATTTTATTTTTATAAAAGATACAAAGATTGTACAAGAGTTATAAAAATATTAGTTTTAGAACTTGAAAAAGAAATGATAATCCAAGTGTATGATGTTTGACTTTTTCAGAAAGTCAAAGTCTTCACTACTTGAGGCATGATGTTGACTTTTTTAGAAAGTCAAAGTATGCAGTTGACTTTTTCAGAAAGTCAAGTATTACTAATGAAGTATCATGTTGACTTTTTCAGAAAGTCAATGTATGTAGTTTGACTTTTTCAGAAAAGTCAAATATAACCAAGTTCTATATATTTCTCCCCCTTTTTGTCTCAACAAAAAGAAGATGCGATGCGGAATGGATAATGAGCCCGAGCCATTATCTCCCCCTTGATCAAAGCTCCCCCTAAATTGGGTGCCAATGGGAAGATACATGGATTTTGTTGGGAATTATACGTTTGAGTTGAAAAGACAAAAAGAATGAAACAAGAGGGACTTAATATGACAAGAAGGAAACCTACAAAAAGATGAAAGGACTTGCTTGCAAAGAAGTTTTATTTATTAGTCCTTATTCTCTAGTATATAAAGAGGACATAGGTGTAGGTTTTACACAAGTCTTCCATGTAGACGTCTAGTAAAAGTGTGTGTGTCCTAGGCGTATAGTCTTGTAAACGCCTAGGTTATTAGTTTAGTTAGTAGACGTGTTCCTATAAACGTCTAAGATTAGTTAGTGTTAGTGATTGAAAACCTTGTTCAATAACAAAGTATTGTTTTGATTATTCCGCTGCTTATTATCTTTGTTATTGATCCCTAGCTGAGCTTATAAACGATCTTATCAATTGGTATCAGAGAGGGGAGCTCTTGATATAGGGATCTACAAGGTTTTATGTGTCGAAGAATGATGAAAAAGACGAAATATTCGGATCTCAAAATTTTCGTATTTTTATACAGCACTGTTTTGAATCGATCATAACTTTGTCGTTAACTGTTGGATCGTAACGAAATTTTAGGTGGACGTTCTCTATATATCCATCTAACTTTTCACCGGAGGGATCGTCGATCGGAGCTTTCATGTGTAAGTGATAGGCTGTCGAAACTGGCTGCTGAGGAAGGTGACGTTTTTCTGAAATCGGATTTTTAGGGTTTCGATCGCTTTCACGTTTGATGATTTTACTAGAATTCAAAGGAATATTGTTAATAACCATCTCTGAAGAAAAATAAATTATGATTCCTAACCTTAAATTCCTATTGGTCGAGCTTGATTAATTCTTTTTCTATTGTCCTACTACTAATCGTGGGTCGGTATGTTAAAGTTTTAATTCTGTTTTGCTATTTATTGGAATCTATATTCTTAAGGGTTGTCTCGTGTGATATTGTTGATGCTAATGTGGGTCTGTGATGCTAAAGATCAAATTCATTATCAGGTTTATTATTCTATTCACAAAGGGTTTCAGATTTTTAAAACCCTAGTTTTAGTTAATGGTTTACTGCATTTGTGAATGGGTTGATGATGAATACGGGGTTCTTGGATTTAGGAATGTTTGAATGGGAGGCTGAACCTACTGCTAAACCTGAAATATGGATACATATGTTTTGATTACAAGTGCTCGTATACAGTGATAATGAGGGCAAAGAAGTTAAGTTTTCTGTCTGGTCATGTATAAGAAAGCTTGAAAAGGGAATCGGTTATAAGTTATTCATGTTTCTTATCAAGTTTATGATTTACTACTGCCCTTGCATGATAGCTGGTGATTGGCATGTTGATTAGTAGTGAATTACGTGAAAGGATAAAGGGTTTCAAAAGAATACTTCAAATAGTCAGACTAGTACCATGCTGCGTATCTCGTCTCGTTTGAAGATAATATTGGATTTACAGTTCATGATGTTCAAAGCTGGGTTTTGTGAGATGATATTGTTCACACCAATGATTCAGAAGATGAGAGCGTTACGAGCTACCCGCGTTTCGAAATTTTTGCAAACGATGAGTTAATAATTGATATGCTTGAAGAAGGAAACCATGAGTACGATTATCTTAAAAGAAGCTTTATTGGTGTGTGTCTTGGACGGTTTCATGCAGTTACTACTGTGATGCTTGACATGATATTACTTTCATATTATGCACATGGGTAGGTGGCTGCTTGTACAAATTGATTTATTAGTATATTACCTCGTACATCATTGATACAATAATGCGCACACTTGTGGAGTAAGTATGGGATTGAAAGCAATGACGTTATTTTATTCTCAAGCGGTGACAATATTTTATTGTCAAGTTATTTTACTGATATCATGTATCATTGTTGGTGACGATAATTGGTTGATGAGAATTTTTGTTCGTAATCGAATTATATATGATTTGATTCTCGGATGGTATGAAGGATGTTGGACGACACACATGAGATTTTGGTTCACACACACAAGGAGATTGGAAGTTGTTTTAAAAAAAGCTCGTTTTTGGTTTTATTGAAAAATTGATTACGAAGAGGATTATTTATCACTTACTTGAAGGTGAAGTGGAATTACTTGGATGCGTGTACTTATTATATTTTTAAATGGCGGAATCGTTTAAAAGTAACTTGTTCGTGCTTCAATGATTGTGACAAAGAATTGACATAACACTTAAAGGAGTGACGTTATTGTGCTCAGTGATTATCGTCAAGAGATGGAGGTCTCCCTGTACATAGGTATACGTTCAATGTCATCTATAGTGCAAGATATAAGATACAAGTTTGGGTTATTTTACTTCTTCATCAAGTTGGTTATACTTAGTTTTCTTCATAAGTGATCATTACATAGAGCCTACAGATTTGAAGAATCAAGAAGATGGTTAACATATGGGTTTCTGGGGAAGCTTATTGTTAAATGTTTAACCATCTACATGCATCACTCAAGGGGAAGTGTTTGATTTTTACTACTGTTGATCATTATTACTACTGCTAGTTGGAGATTTCTACTGTTTTGGATCCATTTTTCTTATGGTGCGTAATGGTGGGCGATTTTAAACATTGGAAGTCTTAGATTGGAAGTATGATATTGGTTCGTGGTGGTCAAGATCATTATTTGCATACGTTCCCTATTTGGATAATAACAAAAAAGGGAAGAGATGTTTGAGTGGCATGGCATAGATTAAGGGGAAGACAAAGGAAGACATACTTGTTTCATTCATGGTGAGATCCCTGATCTCAATTTCTCTACTTCGTCTAGGGAAGTTCGTTCAAGAATGGTTTTGTCATTATCAACTAGGGGAAGATTGTTGGGAATTATATGTTTTAGTTGATAAGACAAAAAGAATGAAACAAGAGGGACTTAATATGACAAGAAGGAAACCTACAAAAAGATGGAAGGACTTGCTTGCAAAAGAAGTTTTATTTATTAGTCCTTATTCTCTAGTATATAAAGAGGACATAGGTGTAGGTTTTACACAAGTCTTCCATAATGTAGACGTCTAGTAAAGGTGTGTGTGTCCTAGGCGTATAGTCTTGTAAACGCCTAGGTTATTCGTTTAGTTAGTAGACGTGTTCCTATAAACGTCTAAGATTAGTTAGTGTCAGTGATTGAAAACCTTGTTCAATAACAAAGTATTGTTTTGATTATTCCGCTGCTTATTATCTTTGTTATTGATCCCTAGCTGAGCTTATAAACGATCTTATCAGATTGTGAAAAAACTACAAAAAGATTTGTTAGTAATGATCATCATTCACAAGCATTTCCAAACACTATGTATTTAGCACCAACAATATAGAAAACACCATTCATTAGTTAAAATTTATCATGATTTAACGACCATGAAAAGAGAACATAATGAAGTGTTTTAGTACAAGAAAGAAAAAAAAAATAATCCTAGAAAAATAAAAAAAAATGCTTAGAAAAGCTAATCTAGGACCATTCTAATGAGATGGTGGATGAGAAAGAGCGTTGAGTCGCTCAAGGATGTGATTGAGGATGAACCTCATTTCTTCTTGGAATTCATGGACCATTACCCAGGTCCCGATCAATGGTTTGGGCGGTTTGCTCACAAGTTGAGCAACCATACCTAGGGGGGTAGTATGGTTGATGAGGTTGTGGTAGTGGAATGGTAGATGTTTTGATGTTGGTGTTGGTGTTTGGGCCGGTGATTATGGAGGCTAGCAAAGCACTTTGCATTTGCATAGTCTCACTTAGGTAAGAATCCACCATATTTGAGAATTGGTGGAGATGTTGGAGTTCTGCTTGAATCTCCTATCTTGTGGGATGATCATCCCACATGGATTCCTCAATGTCCTCTATGTTAGGGGAAATTGATGTAGGGAATGGTTGATCCCCATATAAAGGACCATGGATGTCTTTGTTAATGGGGTGGAAGAGAAAAGGTCTTGGCCCTAACGGGACGTTTGGATCAAACGAGGGTCTAGGAGACTCATGAGCGATCCGCTCAATAGTGCCAAATGATGGCAATGGTGGTGGATGATTGGGCCTAGGAGGCAAATCTTCCAAGTCCTCCAAGAAAGGATTTGGAGAAGTGGGAGGTGTGGAGAATAACTCCAAAGGAATGAGGGTTGGAGACTTTGGTGGTGATGGTGTTTTTGATGTTTGGAGGGGTGCCGGTGGTGGTAAGGTTGGTGTTTTTGTGGGTGGTGGAGTGGTGATGACAATGGGTGATTGAGTAGGAGTAGCCAAGGTTAGGCTTGTGTCCTCCCTTATGGGAGATGAGATTGTGTGTGGAGATGACTCGGGTGAGGAGCTCAAGTTGACGAAACAACAAGGCCTTACGCTAATCCTAGCGGTTTTCTTGCAAGGCTTGGTTGAAGGTGAAGATTTTGTCATTTTGACTTGTGTTTTTGCTAGATGATGGTGAGAATGAAGAAGGTGTGAAGATGATCATGGTAAAACCTCTTAATTTATTGAAGTGAAAAATTATGGAGAAATGTGTTTGATTTAATGTTAAACCATAGAAGGGATGAGGTTCCTAATGATTTGGAAGTGGGTTGAATGCTAGTCATATCACCCAAGTCAAGCCATACAAGAGGGATGGACTGAAGAGGCAAATATTTGCAATAAATATGTTCTAATGATTGTAAGATCCTAACAATCAGATTACCCACGGATTGCAAGGTACCAAAATTTTGGTTCCTTCCTTTATGCAAAAGGGCTCCTTGGGTGAATTTTTCAAACTTTTGAATTTTGGTGGGAAGTGGATTTCTTATATTCCTAAGTATGTTATACTAGTTCTAATACGGGTACAAATTAGTTAAGATTAAATTACAAGAAATATATGGTAATTTGGAATGTCAAAATGATCGAAATTCAGAAAGTTACCTGGAGGATCCACGGCACCAAAATTTTACACAGGCGGAACCCTTAAAAGGGTGCCGCCTGGTCCGCCTATACAGGTACGACGGTACCAATTCGCATAACAGACGGAACCAAAAAATTGGTGCCGTATGATCCGTGGACACCAGAAAAGCAGACATAACACATTTTTACGTGTCAGGGATATTTCCGAAACTTGAAATTTTGCTCAAAACATGTGACATTAATTACTTCTAGTTAGTAAAAGTAAATAACACATACACAAACATAGTGGAGCATAGATTTTTAGCGAAGCCAAGCGATTTTCACATTATAGTGAAAATGGGTAAAATTTGATAGCATACTTGTGCTATCCCCTGCATAAGATTGTTAGCATACATCATTGTTTTTAGTTATATTATCATCCTACAAAATGAAAACAACCAAATTGTATCAAACATTAAAGATAATGT
Source organism: Chrysanthemum seticuspe (assembly GCA_019973895.1). NCBI lineage: Eukaryota > Viridiplantae > Streptophyta > Magnoliopsida > Asterales > Asteraceae > Chrysanthemum > Chrysanthemum seticuspe. The sequence continues at coordinate 113,542,520 of BPTQ01000009.1, read as the reverse complement.
ATTGTTCCAAACACTCCTTAAAAGGACTTTTACTTGTCCAATTTCTTGTAAATCTTGTTCATCATCCTACGGAGGCACTTGAACATCCCTTTGGTTTGCTTGAACTCCACTGATGCATTCTCAATCTCGGAAAGAGATGCATAATACTCATGAGGTGGAAGGAGAGAGTTTGGAAGACCATCCTCGGAGCTATTTGATGATGATGATGGAGTTGGAGGTTTTGCTCTCTTGCCTTTTGTCTTAGAAACTCGCTCGTCACTCAAGGGCACAAAAATGTGAGGGATGAGCTCATAGTGAAGGTGCATCCCTTTTGGGCTTGGTGGAATTGGGGCATAGGCTCTATAGAGACGGGTGAGAAGCATCCTGTACGGAAGAGCAACCGATCCTTAAGTTGGGATATCAATCATTCTCCTAGCGATGTAGTAGGCTAAGTTGAATGGTTGACGGGTGGACAAGTTGTAGAGCATGTGGCAAAGACAAGAATTGATGTGATCCCTATTTCCTATGGTGCTAATGACATTGGCTCTAAGTAGTTCTTCCCATTTCTTATATTCGGGCTTAAGTTCTATGAGCTCCATTCCATATGGATCTCGGTTCACTTATTTTCCTTTTCGGGCGACTCAGGTTGTGTCTCTGTTGGAATCACTCCTAAACAGTATTTCAAGTATTTATATTTCATATGTAATAGGTAGCTTTATTATGGCCTTTATGTTTGTTTAAGGTCCAGCTTATGTAGAAGGCCCATAAGCTGAGGCCCAAGCCCAATAAGGAATAGGGAAGGAGAGGGAGTGTTGCCCTAGCTCCTTGCCTATATAAACTATTGTAAACCCTCATTTGAGGGTTGGTTGTTCAAGTTACTCTTTCACATACATCTACGCCTAACCCTTCCTCATTTATACGCGTGTGTGTGTTTGGTATTTGTTCAATCGCCTTTATCTCTTTCTTTATAAGCTTGTGTTGTAAAACTAGTGACCTAACAGTGGTATCAATCGCCAAATAGTTGGGTGTACTCGTTTGTTTTTGAAGTTTTGGTTTTGGATCTTACGCGTAGAGATAACGCTATCTTTGGTTATCTTAAAAACTCGTTTTTTACACTTTTTAATCCAAGATTATTGTACTTTCAATGTTTTGAGGTGTTAAAATACTTGTTTTTGGCAAAAAGTTTCAAACTTTACGCGTGGATTTACGTTTTTAAGCTTGTTTTTGTTCGTGGGTGTCGGTCTACGCGTAACCCGTTTAGCAGTTTTGGTACATCAAAATTCACACTTTTGTGTTCTTTTGGTACTATTGAAGCTATTCCATAACAAAAAACTGGTTTAGAAACACATTTGGGCAGAATCAAAGTTACGAGTAATCCTACGCGTATCAAAACCCTAATATTACGCGTAAGACTTCCCTTGGTTTGATCTTCAATTTTCTGGTTTATTCCGTGTTTTCTTACTTGGATAAGTCTGAAAATACGTCGACTTTGGATATCTTTTGCACTGTGAAGTGTAAAAGATCATTTGGGCAAAAACCCTAAAATTACGCATAAGCATAAGCTTACGCGTAGAATTCCTACGCATAAGATTCACTTTACGCGTAAACTACGGTCTACGCATAAGGTAATCCTACGCCTAAGTTTCTACGCCTAACTTTTGTCTACGCTTAACTTTAGTGTTTTCCCTACTTACGCGTAAGCTAAAACCTACGCGTAACTCCTCTTTGTTACGCGTAACTTTTGGTGTTTTTACGCATAAGTGCTACTTGGTTCTTGTCTTTCCTACGCCTAAGGACACTTCATCAACAAAGGTTCATTCGACTACAAAGATCCAATCTTACCACACAAGTTTATCATCATGTCTCAACCACCATACTCTAATTATTTCCCTCACACTTATAATCATCAACAACAACAACAATTAACTCCACAACATCAACAATGGAATCAACAACAAGCCATTTATCAACAACAATTTAATCAGCAACATACTCCACAACTTGGTGCAATTCCACAACCACAAATGGTTCAACCACAACCAAGCCTTCAAGTTCAACCCTACACAACCGATTTCAATCAACATCCATCACGGACAACTATGAAGGAACCCACTTGGTTTGCTAAGATGTGTGAAGCTTTAAGCAGCCAACAATCAATTCATGAAGCTGGATCACTTGATAGACCTCCAATGCTCACTCCAGGAAACTACGATCAATGGGTGATAAGGTTCTTTAGGTTCTGTGATCTGAAGAAGCCACATGGAAAGTTCTTAAAGAAGGTTATCTTGGAAGGTCCTTTTGAGATGCCTACTGTCATTGTACCCGGAGATCCAACTGCTGTTCCACCAAGAGATGAACAAACCAACATTGCTACTGTTGCAGAGTTAAATCCTACAGAACTTCTACACTATGAAGCTGATGAACTTGCAATGGAATACATCCTCTTAGGATTACCAAACCCAATTCTTCGTAGTGTTGATGCTCAAAAGACTGCACAAAAAATGTGGGATCATATTCGTCTTCTTATGGAAGGATCTGTACTTAATCAGGAGGATTTGGAATCCAAAATTTACTTGGCTTATGAATACTTCATGATTGAACCTGGAGAGACACTAGAGTCCTATCATCATCGTTTTTCAGATATCATCAATGATTTGGATAAACACAACATCATCATGCCAAGAATTGCAGTGAATACTAAGTTCCTGAGTAGTCTTGGTCCAGAATGGGAGAAGTATGTCATTTTTCTCCGACAAGCGAAGAATATGCATCATTCTACTTATGGATTGTTGTACGATTACTTGAAGCCTCATGAAAAGGAAGTTGATCGGGAAAGGATTTTCCGTGCTCAAATTGCTAAACAGTCACAACCGGACAATCAACAACTTGCCTTATATGCTCAACAGAATTATCCCTCTCAACCAGCAACTCAACCAACTGCTTCCAACACACCTTCACAGCAACAACCTCAACCTCAACAAAATCAATTGGTTCCATACAGCAACAATGCTCAAGCATATGTCAGTGAAGCTACTGAGGAAACAGATCCGTTCGAAGCATTGCAACAAGGATTTGTGATGATTACTAATGCTTTTGGCCGTTACACCAACAAATCCAACAATCGTATTCGTTCCTCATCTAACACACGGACTCAAGCTGTTGTGAACAATGGACGTGTTGAAGTTCAGAATCGTGATTATGGTCGTCAGATGGGCGGTGGTCAAGGGTTTAATGCTGTGGGTAGGAATAACAACAGAGCTCAAGTGGTGGAACAGGGAAATGCTCAGAATCGGTTAAATGGTCTTCGATGCTACAACTGCAATGAGAAGGGACACCTGGCTAATGCATGCCCAAAGCCAAGGACTAGGGGCAGTGCTTATTTCAAAGAGGCCTTACTTTTGGCTCTTAAGGATGAAGCTGGTGGATCTCTCACAAACAAAGAACAGAGCTTTATAGCAGATGCAGACTCAGATGATGATATGGAGGACTTGCAGGCTAATGCAGCTGTTATGTTGATGGCTAATATGCATGAGCTACACATGAGTGATTCAGGCCCAGTGTATGACACTGATGGCTTGTCTCAGGTACCCGAACAAACCATCATCATATCTGAACTAATATCTCCGCCAATATCTGAATCCGGCACGGATCAGACTGTTCAAAATGCGTCTTCTACATCCTCGTCTGATGATTTTCAAGTTAACCCTATAGTTACATTTGACGATCAAGATGACCTTATGGTTTCCTTTGATAATCAAATTGACTCCGTGGTCGTACTTGAGGATCTAAAGAATGATCATGTTGAGACTCACGTTGAACAAGATGATCTGTTGCCTCATCCGGATTTTGCTCGGTTAATTCAAGACCATAAAATCAAAATGGAGGAATGTTATGCATTAAATCAATCCTTAAAAAGTAAAAATGCACTGCTAACCAAGGATTTTGAATGTTTACAAATGCAACTCAACTTTTTCAAAACTCAAGAAAACCGTGAAAAAGGTTTTGAAGCCGCTTTTGCAAAATCTCATCAAAACGAAAAATATTTAGAGAGACAGATGCGTGATCTAGCCGCCTCGAAGAATGCTTTGTTGTCCGAATTAGAACAACTGAAACATGAACATAAAAAGCAAATTAACGCTCTCACCTTGGAAAATCAAAAATCTAAGGCTGAGTTGTTAAATTGTCAAAAACAGTTCTCAGCATACAAAAAGCATTCAACGAATCGGGTAGATGACCTTCTTGCAGAAATTCTCGGTTTGCAAAATAAACTTAAAGAGTTTACAACTGTTGTTTACAAACATGGTGAATCAGTAACAGCTATTGAAAAGTTTACCTTAAAACCTAATCCAAATAGATATGGAAAAAATCTAGCTGATTACAAACCAAAGCTTTCACTAAAAACATTCAAACCAACTCCTGAAGTTTCCAGTGCAGAATACAAAATTGATAATACTGTCATGAGTGTTGTTGAATATCATCGTCAAGAGGAATTAGATGCAGAAGACGAGAGTCGATCCAAATTAAAAAATGTTGTTTACAACAAACCTTTTAATTATAAAAACGCGGTCACTTTCGTCACACCAACGGATTCTTCTAACACACCAAGGGTTATCATCAAAACACCCGAGTCTTCTATTGTTAATCCCAAAACAGAATTTGCACAAACTTATGGTCCTTTACCTTCCATTAGTGAAGTAAACTCAAAACCTGAAAATCGAAAAATCCTTCGATATTTTGACATTTTCATGGCTGACCTCAAAATTTTACAACATGAGATAGAATATCGCTCTGAAATCAAAGTTGAACATTTTCAATCGCCTCTGGCGCGAGAACAAAGAGACATCTTTCAGAAAAATCTTTTACCTAATGTTAAAAACTTGAAAAGTTGTGCAATTGCCTGGGAAAAGGATTTTCATAAGGAACTTGGGGTAATGAAAAACGTTTTCGAGAAAACAGAAACATCTATCACTAACACAAAACGCAAAAAGAAACTGTTGAGAAAAGATGTTGATCGACTCTTGGAAGATGTTATCTGTGCTGATATCCATAATGTTGTGCTATTATATTCGTTGCCATATGCATCTGATCATATCTCTGCTGATATTGTTGAAACTGTTGTAACTGTTGAGAACACCGATAATGTGCTTCAGATCGAGTCTTTAAAAGCTGAAAATAAACGAATACACACGGAAATTTACAATGCAAAACGTCGTCTTCATTGGTGTGAAAAAGATATTCACAACCATCAACTTAGTTTTCAAAAGAAAATCGCTCAATTGAGTGCAAAATCTTCTGATCCTAAAATTGAGCAACTGGATGATCAAAACGTGTCTTTGAAAAGTAAAATCTCAAAATATGAACAAGAACTTTTAAAAGTTAAACAGGAATATGGTGTCATATTTGATTTACTCAAAAAGACTCGAGATGAAGCATCTAATGAACTTGATCACTATCTTGCTCACACTAGTGAAGTCATGAATTTTGCTGGTAATCTTCGTTCTGAAAATCAAAATCTGATTCACACCATCTCTAAGTTACGGGAAATGTTAGGAAAGTATGAACAACTCCCGCCTACTGTGATTAAGAGATTAGCACCAGTCACACTTAGTAATCGTGAACCTAGAATTCCCACTGCCAAATCACAAGTTGCTAATGTGTTTCCCTCTACTGAAACAGGAATAGTTGCATCTTTTCCAAACGTCCGCACTTCACAGCCTAGGAGCACTCAATCGAAGAATAGGAAGTTGCGACCTAAGAAAAGATCAATAAGGAATGCTAAAGTAGAAGAACACCCTAGGACTATGAATAAAACTCATGTTACTTCCACTATAGATGTTGCGTCTGGAAAATGTAATAGAAATAGTGATGTAACAAATGCTAAACCGTTAAGTACCTTTGATATTCAGTCTGATGCACCTTGTGATATTTGTCGAAAGAGTATGAATTCTGATTGTCATGACAAATGTGTTGCTAAAGCTATAATCTCTAGATTACGGAATCCTAAGAATCGGAATACCTCTAGGCCCACTAATCATTCTACGTCTGTGCTTGGTAAACCACCTTCTTTAGATTCTAAGGAAACAATTGCTATCACAGTAGCTACCGCTTCACCTCCTAAGAATGTAGTACCACCTAGTGCTTTCACTAAGACTAAAGCGAAGAGTAGTTATAGATGGCAGAAATGGATATATAACACACTAGGATTTAAGTGGATGCCTAAAATTCTCAATGTGTGTATGTCTAAAATATCTGCTTCGGAACCCTCTAACATTTCGGGTTCCACATCTACTTCTATTCCATCTGTGTCGTCTGTGTGTAATGCAGGTGATACAGATCATTCTCTGGATTGTTGATAGCGGATGTTCCCGACACATGACAGGAAACCTTAAACTGTTATCAAACTTTATTGCAAAGTTCATTGGCACTGTCAGATTCGGGAACGATCACTTCGCAGCCATCATGGGCTACGGAGATTATGTTAATGGGAACATCGAAATCAGCAGGGTTTACTATGTGGAAGGCCTCGGTCACAATCTGTTTTCAGTAGGCCAATTTTGTGATGGAGATTTGGAGGTTGCTTTAAGGGAGAAAACTTGTTTCATTCGTGATCTACAAGGAAACGACCTTATGTCTGGCTCGCGTAATTCTAGTCTCTACACTATCTCTATGCAAGACATGGTTGCTTCATCTCCCATCTGCTTACTTTCTAAGGCAACATCAACAAAATCCTGGCTATGGCACCGTCGTCTCTCACATCTAAACTTTCAAACCATCATCAACCTTGCTCGACACAAACTAGTTGAAGGACTCCCACGATTCCGGTATTCAAAAGATCACCTTTGCTCAGCATGTGAACAAGGGAAAAGCACTCGTGCTCATTTTCCTTCCAAGGTGGAACACAGCTCTTAGCATGTGATTCATCTTCTTCACATGGATTTGTGTGGCCCGATGCGCGTGCAAACGATCAATGGCAAACGCTACATCTTAGTAATTGTTGATGACTACTCACGATGGACTTGGGTCTACTTTCTTCGTAGCAAAGACCAAGCTCCACAAATGATCATCACCTTTCTCACAAAGATACAGGTTCAGCTCCGCAACACCGTCAGAATCATCAGAACAGACAAAGGAACTGAATTTGTTAACAAAACCCTTCGTGAATTTTATGAGAAAGTGGGAATTCAGCATCAAACATCTATTGCACGGACACCTGAACAAAACGGAGTTGTTGAAAGACGAAACCGAACGTTAGTGGAAGCTGCAAGAACAATGTTAATCAATGCAAAACTTCCAGATTACTTATGGGCAGAAGCTGTATCTACTGCATGCTATACTCAAAACCGTTCCATGATCACAAAACGCCACAACAAAACACCTTTTGAGCTTGTCCACAACTATAAACCGAACCTCAAACACTTTCATGTATTTGGATCCCTTTGCTATCCGAATAATGATCGTGATGATTTTGGAAAGCTCAAAGCAAAAGCTGATATTGGAGTTTTTTATTGGATACTGTGACAATTCTAAAGGTTTCCGAATCTGGAATCGTCGAACTAAGGAGGTAATGGAAACGATTCATGCTCATTTCGATGAACTCACGGAAATGGCTTCTGAGTATAACAGCTTAGAACCCGGTCACAACCGTTTAAACTTCCCTCAACCCCCATCATCAGCTGAAGAAAGCCCTCAGCTAACTCGTCAACAAATGGAAAGGTTATTTGCTCCTCTGTTCTGTGACGATATTGATGAACGTGCTCCTGGTGTATCCGCTGTTTCCGCTGCACAACCTGATAATATTCCTATACCTGATACACCTGCTACAACAACTACTGTTGAAGATGCACCTACACCAATTGACTCCAACACAACAGTTGAACACACCGCTTCCAACAATGATGAACCAGTTGATGATATTCTGAATGAAGTACCCCCACCTGCAGATTTTGATCCAAATGCGTTCTTCAACCCGTTTGCTAATGAGACTGCTGCACCAGATGTTGCGGAATCTTCAACAAACCATTTGAATCCTCAGAATCTGCACAATGTATACCAACATCAACCCTCTACACATAGATGGACAAAAGACCATCCTTTGGCTAACATTATTGGCAACCCAAATCAACCAGTCGTTACGAGACAACGTCTTCACTCAGACGGTGAACATTGCATTTATGCACTCACTGTCTGCCAATCTGAGCCTAAAAACATTAAAGACGCAATGACAAAAGACAACTGGATTGAATCCATGCAAGAAGAACTCAACCAATTCAAACGTCTTGAAGTATGGGAACTGGTTGAAAGACCAACAGGAGTCTACGTCATTGGCCTAAAATGGATTTGGAAAAACAAATTGGATGCTGAAGGGAACGTCATCCGAAACAAGTCACGTCTAGTTGCTAAGGGTTATCGTCAGGAAGAAGGAATAGACTTTGAAGAATCTTTTGCTCCGGTGGCTCGTCTTGAGGCTGTTCGGATATTTCTCGCGTTCGCGGCTCATATGAACATGACGGTCTATCAGATGGATGTCAAAACGGCGTTTCTCAATGGGCAACTTAAAGAAACAGTCTATGTCAGCCAACCAGATGGATTCGTTGATCCTGAGTTCCCGAACCATGTCTACAAACTGAACAAAGTTCTTTATGGTCTCAAACAAGCCCCTCGGGCATGGTACGATAAGCTATCATCTTTCCTCATTGCCAATAATTTTACCAAAGGCTCGGTTGACCCAACTCTTTTTATACAATATCACGGGGCACACATCTTAATTGTTCAAATTTACGTGGATGACATCATTTTTGGGTCAACACATAAAAAGTTTTCAATCGCTTTTGCAAAACTCATGAAGAAAAATTTTGAAATGTCCATGATGGGTGAACTTACGTTCTTTCTAGGACTGCAAGTTCATCAATCACCCCGTGGTATTTTTCTGAGTCAGTCCAAATATGCCCTTGAATTGTTAAACAAATTTGGAATGAATACCTGTGATACTTATGCCACACCAATGGCTCATACCAAGAAATTAGATGCTGATTTACATGGGAAATTAGTTGACCCTACCAAATACCGAAGTATTATTGGGTCTCTCATGTATCTAACAGCTAGCAGACCTGATATTGTCTTTGCTGTTTATCTATGCTCCCGTTATCAGTCGCGACCTACTGAAACCCACCTCTCTGAGGCTAAAAGAATCCTCCGATACATCAAGGGAACCATTAACTTGGGGATCTGGTATCCGAAGGATTCTGGTTTTGAACTAATCGCTTTTTCAGACGCTGATCACGCAGGATGCTTAGACTCAAGGAAAAGTACTTCAGGAGCTCTACAATTTCTCGGTGATAAACTGGTGTCTTGGCAATCAAAGAAACAGGATTGTACTTCGCTGTCATCAACTGAAGCAGAATATGTAGCCATGTCCGCGTGTTGTGCTCAAGTCATTTGGATGAGAACACAACTCAAAGACTATGGTTATGTATTTGACAGAATCCCGATGTACTGCGACAATCGGAGTGCCATTGCAATCTCGTGCAACTCAGTTCAGCACTCGAAATCAAAGCACATCGATCTACGCTATCATTTCATCAAGGACCACGTGGAACAGGGTACCGTTGAATTATACTTTGTGGGTACTGAATACCAATTGGCAGATCTGCTCACCAAAGCCTTGCCTCCCGCTAGGTTTAATGAGTTGGTCCATCGAATTGGTATGAGGTGTTTGACTCAAGAGGAATTGGATGACCTCTTAAAACAGTCTTAAAAACCTGTCAAACACCAAAACATCTTTTGTAAATAAATTTTTCAAAAACAAAATACAAAAATATAAAATCCGATAAAACAACAAAAATATTCTCCCAATCTATCTTTCTTTCAACATGGCAAGTACATTTCTTCCGTCAACACTTTAATCTTTCAAAATTCAGTATTTTTCCGATCAAGTGTTGAGGGGGAGAAAATAATCCATTAACTGTTTCAAAACATCTGTGTACTTGCATGTTACCACATCTCGGTTGATTATGTTACAAATGGTGGTATATTTTCTGGTTCAAAGACACTCCTCGGACCTAAATTAATAACCTTTCATTATTTTCTCAAGTCGAGGGGGAGTGTCGTCATGTTCCTTTCCTAAAATCTTCGTTTGGTAACCAAAATGGAAGTTAAATGGCTTGGTTTGAAAAAGGCAAAGGTGGAGGGACTAAAACTGCCAAAAGTTTAAAGTTAACTTTAATAAAACACCTCTCACCTAATTCTTTCACTCACATTTATTACTAAACCTAATCTCATCTACGCCTAAGATTCATTCAAGAAATCCGTTGTTCTGATCATCAAATTGTAAGTGTTTTAATGATCCAAACATAGTTTTAAGCTAAGGGTTTTAATATCACGCAAATCCAACGGCTAAAAAGTGTGTTACGCGTGATTTTGTGTTCTACGCATAAGCGTATGAACACATAATCGTTGTGTGTGTGTTTTTGGTTACATGGTTTGTGTCAAAACGTTTCTTATACATCAATGATACTTTGTTAACCTTCAAACTCCACCCAGAAACACTAATTGATGATTTTTGAAAGTTAGGGTTTAAAAGTCGATTTGGGTATTTTCAAATATGAAGTGTTTTGGTTAAAAAGATAGTTGGGTTATGCTTTTGCATTGTTGAATTGATAATTTCCATAGTCTATAGCCACCCAGAAACACGAATTGGTCATCAATTCGAAACTAGGGTTTAAAGTTCATAAACTTTGGGTATTTTTGATTCACTGCATAATAAGTGTTAAAACTTGGTCTACATGCTCTCACAACTTCTATGATATACCAGAAAAACTTTGGTGCATAATCCATGGCTAGATTTGATACGCGTAGAACTAGGGTTTAGTCTACGCGTAAGATATTCTACGCGTAACTGTTTATAAATGATTCATGCCATGTATTGTTGTTGAAATGAATATGAGTGCTAATTTTGATGATTTGATAATTTATTTCAGGATTGCTACACTTATAATTCAGAATCAAGGTCATTTGATTATCTACGCATAAGGATCACCTTACGCGTAGATTGTTATGCGTAAGACTTGTCTTACGCGTAGCTTCTACGCTTAAGGTTCTACAATGGACTACGCGTATCCTGTGAAGGATATGCGTAAACAGTGACCCCTACGCATAAGGTCAACTCTTACGAGTAGCCTTACGCGTAAGGATAATATATGCCTACGCATAAGCTCTACGCATAATGTCTCTTTTTCCTACGCGTAACATTTCTTACGCGTAAGATAGGATTCTACGCGTAAGTTTACGCCTAAGCATATATCATTCCTGTCTACGCGTATCTTTGCCAAAACTACGCTTAACCCTGGATTGACCTTCATGATGAATTGTTACTTGTACAAACTTGTAAATAAACTAATCATATCATCACGAATCCAAAATTGTCACTAATAAACTTAAATCGTCTGATATGTTGTGAACAATACGTGATAAAATAAACTTTAAAACTTAAAGTTAACTAACTCACGAAACATTTCACGACATCATTGAACTATTGAACATACAAGTGACTTAGGACTCGTAACAATCATTGACACTGTACATTCAATAACTAGACAATAAGACCTTCTGTTGACTAACATTATGTCTTTCGATATGTTGGTTCTTTTGGCTAATGTTATTTCAGATCACGACATGGCTGAACAAATGAATGTGGATGCACCTGAAGTTCTCTCCATTGCTGATATCTATCCTCATGGCTATCCAATGAAGATAGGAAAGAATAACCTCCGTGTTGACTTTGACACCCTCACTTGCTCTGAATCTTCATGTCTTATTGCTATTGACATTCTGAGAACTCATCCGTATCAGAACATGCTTACTCACTCTGCAACCATTCCTGAGATCTACATCCAACAGTTCTGGAACACTATGGAAAGGGTCAAAGGAAGGACTGCTGTGACAGTGACTCTGAACCACAAACAAGTCACCATTACACCTGAAGACTTAAGGGCTGCTCTCCTTATTCATGAAGTCAATCCAACCAAACTTTATGCCACACCTGCTGAAGAGCTAACTCTCCAATTCTTAATCAATATCGGTTATGATGAGGCTAGAGGAGTAATCACCAAGCACTCTCACGTAGAGCTTAAGAGTATTCCTCAACCATGGAGAACACTCTACATGATCATCACCAAGTCTGTTTCTGGTCGTGACAGCGGCTATGAGCATCCTAAGCTCATAGAACTGCAAATATTTTGGGCATTGGTCAACATGAAACACATCGCTATTGAAGCTCTGATTTGGGATGACATGATGTCATTTCTCAACAAACTTGGCTCAAAGATTCCCTACATCAGATATACTAAACTGTTGATACAGAGAGCACTTGGACTTCATCCTGATATTCCCAAGAGGCTCAATGACCCCGACAATCACGACATGTTGACGGAACCTATTCTATCTGTCAGAATCAAGGAAACGTCCACAAAGAAACAAGGTGCTGTATTGCCAGATTTCCTTCTAACTGAAGATGTCAGAAAGCTCGAAACGTACAAGAGATATCTGGAAGCAGTTAGACAAGGCAAAGTTGGTCATCTTGACGAAAAATCTTCTGGAACACCTGTCAGGAGAACCAGAAGAGGAAGTGCAGGAAGCACAACAAGTTCTGTGAGTCAAAGGAAGGTTCCTAAAAGGAAAGCTCCTTCTAAAAGGATTATTCCCGTAAAGGAAGCCGAACCTATTCCCACACTTGAACCTCAAAGACAACTTAGGGATGAGAGCTCTGAAGATACTGAGACAGATGAAGAGGTTCATTACTCTGCAACTGCAACCGAAACACCTGCCTCAGTAACAAAACCTCCAAGTCCTCCAGCTGTCCAAGAAAAAGGGAAGACTCCAGCTATTGTACCTTATGATGAGAGCTCTGAAGAAGAAGAAGAAGAGCAATTGGATAAATCATACAGGAAAAAGTTTCACAACGTCCGACACATTCAAAAGGCCGCTGAATTTGCTAAAGATCAAATGGGTGGCCCTGGAGGATCAAGTGGTGCTGCCCACTCCTCTCCAGATCCTGATGCGGTTAATCAACCCGATAAGGGATCTGGTGCCACCATTCTTCTGCAACAACAACCGCCTGTTGAAGACACTATTGAGTATGATTTTGAGAAACTGGTAACTGAGAAAGAAAAGTCTAAGGATGACGAGGATGATTATACAAAGTTTCTTCTCGACAGTCCTACGCACTCAAAGGAGAAAACCTCAGAAACTCCTAAGGACATGAAGTCTCCTCATGTCTCCTCATCATCGGACTCTTCATCTCATTCATCACCACCACCATCAACTAAGTCAACCAGATCATCATCCAAATCCGTGAAGAAACCACCTAAATCTTGGATTTCTCAAACACATGCAAGAATTGTGAAAGCTGTCAAACAAGTTAGAAAGAAGGACATGCTTCAAAGAAAACTTAATCGGTATGCTGAACAAATGCATTACTTACATTATGAGAATGACGAGATGCGGAAAGATAGGAAAGCTATTCAGGAATTCATGAGAAGTCATCGTCAGGGGGAACTAAATGAAATGATTGAAGGATACACTCAAAAGTACCTTCAGGATATCGTTCCAAAAGTCCAAAAGGAACTGGAGAAGTCAGCAAGAGAACAAACCCACAAGTTTCTTCTCGACACTGTCCCCAGTGTGACAAAAGAAGTATTTTCCAGACAACTCACCCCTAACATCGTAGCATTGGTCAAACATACAATGGCAAAAGAAGCTGATCTCTCTGAATCTGAGTTAATCGCTAAACTTGTGATGCAAATGTTAAAGAGATCTGGAACGTTTACTTCAGATGAAGCTAAATTTTTTGAAATTCTACTTGACTATCAACTCAGATCATCATGCAAGGAGTCAGCCATTCAATCCAAACGACCAAGAGATGACGATGATAAGGATAAGGACTCTGCACCTAAACGTCAGAAGCAGTCTGGTCAATCTACATCTATGCCACCTCCTCCACATCGAACTTCTTCTCAACATAAATCTCCATCACCTCGGTCTTCTACTGATAAACCTCGGGACGATTCCGAGTTACCACCCCTGACTCATAAAACAGGTGACTACTTTGAGTACACGGGTGGTGACGATGAAGAGGTCCTTGAGCCCCGACAACAACCCACCTCACCTAAACAAGTGCAGAAACCACAATCATCATCAAAACCTTCAAAACAGAAGAAGAAAACGACTCTGAATGACGTCGTATCATGGCTTGATGACGATACAACTGCTGAATTTGATTGGTTTGCTACTCTTGTTAACGACACTCCCTACCCTGAAGAAGGTCAAGAATTGGTAGACGGTAGTACCTTGGAGCATGCAAAAATCTTGCAAGAAAGATTCCGTGTGAAGAAGATGACGAAATCCGAGTTGAAGCGCATCAAGAATGACGCATTCCTTCTTTTGAAAAACAGCTCGGAAAGTGCAATCGAGGTTGAATATCACCTTGAAAACATTGCTCGAGCCATGTCTAACAACATGGATTGGCTCAACCAAGAAGCCAACATCGACTTCACTAAACGGAACAACCCTCCATATTACACTGACTGGACCAAACCTCTACCAACAATCGGCCAACCAGATGAACCAAGGATTCCCTTCAGATATTTCTTCAACAAAGACCTGGAATTTCTTCTCCATGGTGGCGATGGTTCATGAAAATACGCTACATCATTGACTCTTCCATTCCCAGCGGCTATTTACTCAAACTGCATAGCTATCGAGGAACGTGTAAATCACTTGTTTTCTGACAACGTGCAAGCATACGACCAAGATGCATTGTATGGGATTCATCATTGGCCTGAACGCCGAAGAATCTACTACAGAAGCTGCCTGGTTCAGAAGTCCCAACATGAAGTGTATTGCTCAAAGGACATCGTGGCCATCAAACACATTGATCTCAAGTCTAAGTGGGACTACACATTCTTGAAGAATATCATAGTCAAACGACAAGATGAACAGGACTATGAATTCTCAGAGGCTGACTTTGAGAACTTGTCCCTCAACGACATCGAAGACTTGTACCTTGCCAAAGTACAGGGTCGTATGAGACAATTCTCGACTGAAGTTCAACGTGAATTTATCAAGTCAGTTCTCATCTTCATTAGACGCATTGTGATCAAAGAACGTGTCGAAGATATCCAGATGGCTGTTGAATCATATCAGAAATGTGTAAACTTCACTCCACCACAGCTTGATCTTCCTGACATCAACCAGCTCAAACAACTTACGCTCATCAGCAAACCTTTCGGCATTGTTTACCGCAGTGAACTTCGAAGAAACTGCTTAATGGCGTGTAGTGAGCTCCACAAATTTGGGGATCATACCTTGAAGATGGTTAGGGATGGATTGGCATACAGATTGAAGGGTATACGCCTGAAAGTTGGAAATCCTAAGCGCTGGAACTCTCAGGAAATGAGGGATGTGAGAAGGATCATCACCATGATTGATGAACGGTTGTTCAGAAGGGATCAGCTCAGACGCTTGGAAAGCTATGTTGGTGGTCGACCCAGGAGAAACATCACTGGCTTTCAACGCCCTGTGCGCACTCCTGGGAACATCACTGCACTTCCTGGTACCCCTTGAATTGTTTCCTTCATAAAATTTTGGATGCATGATTTTATATGTAAATGGCTTGTGCACACATAACAGTGTACAACCCGTAATGGTCAAGAAAGGACCCTGTGGTACGCCTTAGTGCCACAATCCTTATAAAAGGAGCGAAAGCTTCTTATTTTTGAGTAAAACCTATCAAACCTTTCATTTTTCAAGGTTTTGCTCAAAAAGACAAGTACTTCCCCATATGATTTCAAAACCTCAACCGTTTATATCACTAGTTGAGGGGGAGTATTTGATGAAAACTTTGTTCACAAATTGTTCACAGTGGTCACTCTTCCCGCAACACTCAAAATGGTCATATTTATTCTCAAAATGTTTCAAAAATAACATCTTATATGCCATTTTTGAGGGGGAGAAAATTATGTGATAAGAAATATGTTGTACAAAATGCAAATGAATCTGTGTACCTCAGACTTAACCTACGAATTGACGGTACTAAACTGTTAGTAACTCGAAAAGACTTGTCCTGGACGGGTAATAATTTCAAGCTAGTTCGCTAGTGACGTAAACGTGTCTCGCAAAGGACTTGTCCAAGTAGAAAGTACCATTCGAGAAACTCTTGATAGCCATGAACTATGACGGGTATGACAACCTTTCGAGGTTTGTCTACACCTTCAAGATAGTTATTAGAGCTAGTTGTCACCTAAAAGCTGACAATGTATCTCTTTAACTATTCATCGTAACCGTGTCTCGCGGGAGATTGTCTATCTTTAGTGGATCAATTCATAAAGTGCGCGCTCTTTCCTCTCTGTGCATTTAACCATTAAAACCATTAAGCACATGTGGAGGGGGAGTATTTATGCAAAAACTTATCTCTCACTGTGGTTCAAACATGTTTTTCATCTACAAACCCTTTGAGAGATATTTTAACTTGCAGTGGTTATAATGGCAAACTTAGGTTAGTCATGGAGTTATAAGGTGACTAAGGTTAGGAATAACCGTCCTATGATCCGCCAGAGCCGGAGGGATCTACCCAAGGACACTACCATTATTTAGTGTTAGAAGTCCTTAGGAATGATTATAAAAAGGAGAAAATGAGAATCGGAGAAAGAAGGAGTTGAAGAATCAAAAAGAAATGTAAAGTAAAGGGTGAAAAGAAATAGCCCTCCAGATTATTCAACTTAGGGCAGACACCGGGTTCAATTCATATGCTACTGGTTGTCACTTAGTGACACCGGTATTGAAGATTAAAAGTCGTCATGGACCCAGTGACGCATGCACTAAACCTTCATAGCCACTCAAGTTTCTCTCAACAGAAACCTGTTTCATTCTCACAGGGAACCCTACATTATCTATTGGCTTTCTCTTAGAGATCGCTGGTATTGAAGAAGGAGACCCTCTCCCTAGTCTCCGCTCAGGAAAACCAAAACGCACTGTTGAGTCTAGAGCCACGAGATTCATCAAAAGATCTCTTAGGAACACTTGACATTTAATCACTTGTTGATCAACAAATAAGATCTTCAGTGATTCAGTGGTTCATATCGAGTCCTTCACAGATCTTAGCAATCTGTCGAGAACATTTATGAGAGGTTCACATCTGTGATCCTCAGTGATTGAATGGAAACTCCTGCCAGGGTCAACATCAAACAGCCCTGACAGCAGGTCACTTCGGTAACTCCCCGTGGATTACGCGGAGTGTGTCTCAAACGGTCTACAGTCGTGAGGTGATGCTTCGGTGTACCTCAGCGACTCATCTGAACTGTAGATGTACTTCGGTACATCGCGTTATCTCACTTGTGGGACTCCAGTTCAGGAACGGCCTTTGTAAGAATTAGAGTTGTGTTTTCACACTATGCTGTTAACACTCTCGAAGTTCAAACTTGTAAGTGCCGGAAACCGCTTATTACTAACCGTTTGCAATGTTTTCTTCTTATGGAAGCTCCGGAGCGGGATGATCGTGCTGACTCTTCTCATGCTCATGCCAACATCATCACTAATGGAAGTTCTATTCGAATGCAACACAACAGTCAGAATGATTCTTCATCAATCAAAGAATCTACAAAGTCAAAGACTTACAGAACTTCATCAGTATTGATTTCCAACGTTAAAGAGCGTATGAGCATGTTGAAGAATGACGTGGAGACACTGGAGTAGCAAAGCAGACCTGAGGCAGACTGATGAAGACAACAACATACTATCACTTTCACCACAAAGAACAATGATCAAAGAACAAAGTTAAAGATGACGTCTAAGCATAACTGTTAAAAGATAACTATCTCTCTACACTGGGGAGATTGTTCGAATCAAGACAATTCCTCTCACAAGAAAGAAGAATGTCAGAAGACGTCACCGCTACTATTACATCAACGCCTTCACCGTTTACATTCATATATACTTGAGGGGGAGATTGTTGGAATCACTCCTAAACAGTATTTCAAGTATTTATATTTCATATGTAATAGGTAGCTTTATTATGGCCTTTATGTTTGTTTAAGGTCCAGCTTATGTAGAAGGCCCATAAGCTGAGGCCCAAGCCCAATAAGGAATAGGGAAGGAGAGGGAGTGTTGCCCTAGCTCCTTGCCTATATAAACTATTGTAAAACCTCATTTGAGGGTTGGTTGTTCAAGTTACTCTTTCACATACATCTACGCCTAACCCTTCCTCATTTATACGCGTGTGTGTGTTTGGTATTTGTTCAATCGCCTTTATCTCTTTCTTTATAAGCTTGTGTTGTAAAACTAGTGACCTAACAGTCTCCCTTAGGATAAATAGGTGCTCACGAATGACATCCTTATTTGCTAAAGGAGTTCGGTAGGGAAGATAGCGGTCATTGATTGTATCAAGGATGGTGAGTGACCACTTATCCGAGTAGACACATGTCCGTCGGTTGGGAATTCCTAGCACTTGAGCAAAGTTGGTTAAGGAGATGGTGTAGTCATTTTGATTGATCTTAAACCTAAGGCTAAACTCATCATCTTCATCAATGAAACCGGTGACACTATCATAAAACTCTAACACAAACCTAGGACAAATAGGTTCATCGATGTTAAGGAGACAATCAAATTGAATAGCGGCTAGTTCTTCACGGAGATTGGTATTTTCGATAAAAGAGGAGTGAATGGTTCTACCCTCATGAAAGTACCTATTCTCTAGACTCTTAAACATTTCGACTTGTTCCTTGGTGAGTCCTTTGGTTTTGTGATGTTTGGGAATGTAGCTAAGGGTATCCTTGTGATCATAGAATCTTGAGGCTACCATGGTTATTCCTAGGAGCAAGAATTAACATGTTAAAAATCAGAATAAACTTAACGTTTTGGTTCTAGTGTGTGCCTATATGAAAACGATTTGGAGTTGCGGTTATCTCGACTCATCTTATGCACAAAAATAGTTTTAGTGGGGTGTTTGGCGAATACCATGAGATAACCCAAATGCTCCTAATTCAATGTGGCTTCATTTGAATATACCCGGGGAATGCATATTAGTTATACAATACCTTTAGTATTCAAGAGCATGCAAGTGATGAAAATTTAACGTTTCTATTTGTATTAACAATGAAAAATTGTTTTCCTACAAGTGAGAAGCTTTTCAAAATAGTTTGACATGGAGTGTTTGGTTATTTGAATAAGGCCTTATAGTTATTATCTATTGATTAGTGGGAAACATGATTTGTTTATGCAATATGATAATGTAGTACCTAATTTCAATGACTAGTTATGCAATTTGCCAATTGAATCCATGTTTTATATAAGAATATATATAAACCCCATGTAGTGATTTTGTGCACAAATAAGAATCCTAGACTTAGAATTAACAGATAAAATGTAGTTAGGATACTTACAATGATGTTATCTCCAGTGATTAGTGGGTGAGAAGGTGTCAATAATGAGTTGGGTTTAATGTTTACACGTTTTGGTAAAGTGGGTTTTGAGGAAGAAGATGTTTTGTAGGTAGCAGTATTGCTTCTGTAGTCACCACGGACCAGACGGCACCATAAAAATGGTTCCGTCTTTGTTGTCGTTTGGTGCCGTGGCTACAGTAGCAGGTATAAAACAATTTTGTTTTGTTTTGATTATTCTAATGTTTAGGCTATGTTTATCCTACATGTTTGGTTCCATTAACCCCAAACCAAGTCTAAGAAGATTGAATGGTTCTCGTTTGAGAGGCTTAGTTAGGATGTCGGCAATGTTGTCTTCGGAGGATACTTTCTCGATGGAGATGTTTCCTTTTTGAACATTGTCGCGAAGAAAGTGATGACAGATTTCAATATGCTTTGTACGAGAGTGTTGAACGGGATTTTTGCTGAGATCGATGGCTCCTTTGTTGTCGCAAAGTATAACAATATCGTTGAGATGAATTCCGTAATCTACGAGAGCTTGCTTCATCCAAAGAGCTTGTTGACATGCTTTTCTGGCTGAGACGTACTCGGCTTCAGTAGTTGAGATGGCTAAAGCTGTTTGCTTCTTTGCAAACCATGAGGTGAGACAATGTCCAACAAAAGTGCAAATACCACTTGTACTTTTTTTATCAACATAGTCACCGGCATGATCCGAGTCGGCATACACTATGGTTTCTACACCCGTTCCTTTGGGATACCATAATCCTAAACATGTTGTTCCCTTAATGTATCTAAAAATCCTTTTTAAGGCTTCTAAGTGTGATGCCTTTGGGTTTTCTTGAAAGCGAGCACATAGACAAACACTAAACATAATGTCTGGTCTACTAGCCATAAGATAGAGTAGGCTACCAATCATTCCTCTATATTTAGTGTTATCTCACCTTCCTCATCCTTGGTGAGTTTAGTGTCCAAGGACATGGGTGTCTTAGTTGGTTTGGAATCTTCAAGACCAAATTTCTTAAGCATGTCTTTTATATATTTAGATTGGTTAAAGAATATGCCATCTTCTAGTTGTTTAATTTGAAGTCCTAGAAAGAAGTTTAATTCACCCATCATACTCATTTCAAACTCGTCGTGCATGATTTTAGAGAAATCATCACATAGCTCTTGACAAGTTGATCCGAATATGATGTCATCAACGTATACTTGAACAATGATAATATGTGACTCCTTTTTCTTGGTAAAAATAGTATTATCTACTAATCCCATAGTGTATTTGTTATCAACAAGAAAAGTTTTGAGTCGATCGTACCAAGCTTTTGGTGCTTGCTTGAGACCGTATAATGCTTTCTTGAGTTTGATGACATGATGTGGTTTCTCTAAGTCGGTAAAACTGGGAGGTTGAGCAACATATACTTCTTCGTTAATAAACCCATTAAGAAATGCACTTTTAACATCCATTTGAAATAATTTAAAGTCATAAGCACATGCATAAGCAAGTAATATTCTAATAGATTCGAGTCTAGCTACCGGTGCATAAGTTTCATCATAATCAATCCCTTCTTGTTGATTATAACCTTGTGCAACAAGCCTAGCTTTGTTTCTAGATACTACACCATTTTCATCCATTTTATTTCGAAAAACCCATTTCGTTCCAATTATAGTTTGATCTTTAGGTTTTGGAACTAATTTCCAAATATCATTTCTAACGAATTGGTTTACCTCTTCTTGCATGGCAATTACCCATTATTCATCTTTTATTGCTTCATTTATGTTTTTCGGTTCAATGGTGGATACAAAACAAAAATAATTACTTTGATTTTGGGCTTGTGACCTTAAGGTTCTTTGATTAAGTTATCCTATGACCCTTTCTAAAGGATGACTTTTAGATTCTTTGATGTTTATAATCTCTTTATTTAATAGTTCATCTTCCTTGTCATTTTTAATTATTTCTTGACTTTCTATCATTTGACTTTCAACTAAGTCATCATCTACCAAAGGTGATGTCTTAGAGGGAGGTGGACTTTCATCGAATGTTATGTTCAACGATTCCTCGACTATCATTGTTTCTTTGTTTAAGACAATGTAAGCTTTACTAGTTTGAGAATAACCAAGAAATACACCTTCATAAGACTTTGGGTCAAACTTGGTGAGATAATCTTTAGTATTAAGAATGAAACATTTATATCCAAAAACTCTAAAATATCCTAAAGTTGGCTTTTTACCTTTATAAAGCTCATATGGTGTTTTGTTTAAGAAAGGACGTATTAAGACTCTCTTCAAAATATATGTAGAAGTGTCAACGACGTTACACCAAAACTTTTGAGGAATGTTTTGTTCATTAAGCATTGTTCTACTCATTTCTTGAATTGTTCTATTTTTACGTTCTACTACTCCATTTGATTGAGGTGTTCGTGGAGCCGAAAAGTTATGTGTTATGCCATTTGTATCACAAAAGTTTCCAATTTGAGTTTCGTTGTCAAATTCACGACCATGATCCGTTCGAATCGACACAATTTTAACACCTAGTTGATTTTGAATTTTCTTGCTAAGAATTTCAAATTTATCAAAAGCTTCATTTTTGGTTTTCAAAAACAACGTCCGAGTAAACCTTGAGTAATCATCTACTATGACCAACGTGTATAAGTTTCCTCCGTAGCTTCTTATAGCAGATGGACCAAACAAGTCCATATGCAATAATTCTAGACACTTAGATGTGGACACCATATTTTTAGATTTATGACTACTATGGGTTTGTTTACCAATTTTGCAAGCGTCGCAAAAGTGTTGGTCGTATTTAAGTTTTGGTAAATTCCTAACTAGCTCTTTTGAAGATAGGTTTTGTATAAGTCTCATATTAGCGTGACCTAAGGGTCTATGCCAAAGAGATGAGCTATCATCTAACGTTGTTAGACAAAGTTTATCATTAGATGTTTTATCTATTTTCATGACGTATATGTTATTTTTCCTAACTCCTTTAGCTATGGTGATACCATCTTTTAGTATTTTACTACCATTTTCATCAAATAGTACTTTATACTTTTTATCACATAATTGGCTAATACTAAGTAGATTAAATCCTAACCTATCTACATGAGCAACATTTTCAATAGTTAGGGAGTTATGAGCGATCGTACCTTTGCCAATGATTTTGCTTTTGAGATTGCTACCAAAAGTGACATTACCTCCGTCATACTCTTGGTATGATGAGAAGAGACTTTTGTTTCCCGTCATGTGCCGTGAGCATCCACTATCTTTTATCCACTCATCAGGTTCCAATCCAACTTTCAAGCATACCTAAGAAGCAAATAACTCAAGCATTTGGTCCCCAATATCTCATGGGTCTGTTTGGGTTAAACATACCATTTATTTGATTAATGTATGGAAACGATGGGTAAGAGTTCCATGACATGTAATCTGGAGTTTGATATGGTCTATGAAAGTTTTGATTCCAACCGTTGTCTTGGTAGTTGGGTTGTAATTTGTGGTTGCTCTTAGGAAAGGGGCGTTTGGCAAAAGGTGTCGTTGTTGAGTAGTTTTTGATCTAAATTCATTTTTAGCAAGTCATACTCCTGATGTAACAGCTGGTTTTAGTTTAACACTATCCTTTGTTTTCTTTGTTACTTTGACAAATTCATTACGGTCCGTATCACAAACATTCTGTCTTGCTGAAGTACCCACGACACCATTTTGTTCAACGGACGGAACCCTTATTTTGGGTCCGTCTGGTCCGTGCTGTACTGCAGCAGTTTTGACAGTTTGTTCATCCTTTTCGGCGGTTTTGTTTTGACTCTTTGGAATTAATACCTCATTAAATCCTAGCCCATTCATGTCTCCTGGTGTTTTATGTATTTTAACTATTTCATCGGTAAGAGCGATTTTTTTGTTAAACCTTTTAAATTTAGAATTATGTTCGATTAGAACATCTTGCGTAAGCTTTAGTTTTTCTATTTCAAGATTAAGCTCTTGACATGATTTACAACCATCGTCATTTGCTTTTCCCTTTTCTAGTCGTTTTGCTTTTTCTTTTAACTCATAGACTTCATTTTCCAAAAATTCCTTTTTAGTTTTTAAAAATTTATTTTTAGTTATGATTTTTAGACTTAGCTCACATAATTGATTGTATTGTTTTTGCAATGTGTCATCATCAATAGAAGAATAAGAAGAGTCGGAATGTACCTCGTTTGACTCATGTGCCATTAGAGCGATCTCTTCCTTGCTTGACTCTTCATCATCTTCACTATCACTTCAAGCACCACTTACAAAAGCTCGTTGTGTTTTGATTTTAGGTGGCTTGGGACATTCTCCTATGAGATGACTTGCATCACCACATCTAAAACACTTTCTTTCACCTTTACCCTTTTTGTCATCCCGATCTTTTCGGAATGGCTTCTTTTCTTCTCGAGGTTGTCTTACAAACTTTCCTCTTCTTCTAAAGAATTTTTTAAAGTCTCTAACGGCCATGGCATACTCCTCATCTTCACTACCGGAGCAAGATTAGTCATCATCACTTGATTCCGCCTTTGCTTTTAGAGCAACGGATTTGATCTTCTCCCTTTTTCCTTTGATTTTCCCCGAATCTTTATCCATCACCATTTCATGTACTTTTAGGTTGCCGATTAGCTCGTCTAGTGACATTTTTTAGAGATCTTTTGATTCTTCAATAGCGGTCACTTTAGCTCTCCATTTCGGATGGAGTGCTCTAAGAAATTTCCTGACAAAGTTCTTACTACGAAAAGATTCATCAAGTGCTTTAAGTGATGTAATAATAGTATTAAAGCGAGCAAAGCCACAATCAATGGTTTCATCTTCAGGGATAACAAATTGTTCATATTGTTGAACAAGAAGATCAATTTTATTATCCTTGAATTGTGAATTACCTTGATGTGTAACAATCAAAGATTCCCAAATATCTTTGGCGGTTTCACACATAAAAATTCTTTCATATTCTTTTCTAGGCAAAGCATTATAAAGCATCATTTTACCTTCATTATTTTTAGCAATTAATTTCTTTTGTTCATCAACAGAAATATCCTTTGTTGTAGAACTAAAATTCCCTTTAACAATAACAAACCAAAGATCTATATCTTTTGATTTTACATTTGTTTCAAAACGGTTTTTCCAATAGATAAATCCATTGGTTTCAAAGAGTGGTGGTCTTTGCATAGATTGCCCTTCTTTAAAGTTTTCAGAATCCATGGATCATTTCAAGTTTATAAAATATAAATTATTTTAGAAATTCTTGAGCAACGAGGCTCTGGTACCAATTGTAGAAAACTAGAAGGGGGGTTGAATAGTTTACCAATTAAAAACTTTGTTTTGAAACTTATTGAAAGATCAATTGATATTGATCTTGGATATGTTAATGAAATATGTAAGCAATATGTAAGGAGTAAATAAGGAAAGAAATGATCAAACCACAACAAGTTGTTTATAGTGGTTCGGTCTACAAGGACTCTTTCTCCTTGCCCTACTCCACTCCCCGAGTCTCACACTAGAGAGTTTAACTTCACTAGTCAACAAGCTCCTTTCACCGGTGGAGAAACCTTTACACTTCACTTACACTATTTCTGACACTAAGCTAAATGTCGAGTTCTTTCCAAGGGTACAACCACTCCCACACACAATGTATTTTGAGGACTAAAATACTAACCGCTCACACTTACAAGATTATGATAGTTTAGTACAAAAATGAGGTATGAATAGACACAAGATCATACAACACTAAACAAACAAGACTTCTAACTTCTCGTTGAAGCTTGAATGTGACTTGATCTTCTTTCTGCAAAAGAGATCACTAATATGATATGAAACTGAGTTAGAAAGTTTAGGGAGAAGATATGTATGAGAGTATGATAGAAAGGGATGAAAAACTACTTGGTTTGGCTTTGCTATTTATAGCCAAAACCATCAGCAGGCACCACGGACCGCGGACCCCTTAAAAGGGTTCTGCCCGTTATAACTTTTGGTGCCGCCGAGGTCTGACAGCAGGATATCAAGATCTTGCCAAAGTCAACCATATCTATGCAAGATTGTGTAAGATATGAAGAGTCCAAATCTACACAAAATATCTAATGAAATCTTCCAATGATTTCCATGATGCATTACATGATGTCATGTGTTGTTTTTCTATTTTTAGAAATATGCAAATACATAAGTAATGTTTAGTTTTTAAGAAACTAAAACATTCTAAAAACTACTATCATACATTATGGTTAGAGTCATATTAAGATATGATTAATCACAATGTAAATGCTTGAGTGATGAAGATATTGTTTGAAAAATCTTGTTTTAATATCTATTAAACTTGACAAGCTTTAAGCTTTATAAAAATTAAATTTACTTTTGTCGTTAACAAAACTTAGGTAAAGATCAAAAATATAAATAACGTTTAATGACGATATTTGTATTAACACAAATAAGATCTTCATCATCATGGTCTACATCGCTCTCGTGATCATCATCATCTCGCTCATCGCCCTCATTTATCCCATGATCAAATTCTCGCATGGAGACATGTTCTTTGTTTTATTTATCTACATTTGTATCATCTATCTGATCCTTTGTATTGCTTTGAGAATTGAAATGAAATATAAATGATATATTAGTTATCTCGTTTCATTTTCACATAGAGCGTTCAAAACTCCCAAACGTGTTTAAAACTATTAATGTAAGCTCAAGAATCAACACTGGCTAAAACACGTACATTTTGTAACACATGAGTTATAAAAATAGAACCTATGTCAAACCAAATTTCTGTCAACTTTGCAGATCTTCCGGATCCCTGAATCTTAACTGGTCGGATCCCTTTTAAAAGGGAACTGGCAGAACCGGAGGAAAAGATGAAAAAAAGTAATGCATTATGTTCCTTTTCCCAACACAAACACCATAAAAATCATTTCATGAAAACTTACTATAAAAAGAAATTTAACTAGATGTCAAAAGGGAGTGAGTTAAAAATATAGGAGTGTCATTGTTAATAAAATAGAATAGACAATAAAAACGTTAGGAGATCCTATCACTTTACTATAGTTCAAAACTATGATTAAAATACTTAAAAGTGTCACCAATAAAAAACGCTCGTACTCTCGAAGTTTTGCTATGTACAAAAATACTTATCTAAAATATTCATTCCAAGTCTATAGGTCTCAACATGTCTCATGAGTATGACTTCGATCATCAACTTACTTATGTCTACATTCAAAACATATCTCTTGAACCAAACACCCCTGGCAATCATGTTTGTGGGTTCAATAATCTTGAAACTCGTTTCTTTCATGACGGTCGTGTTGTTGACTCACCTCTAATCTTCCAAGAGAGTATCAATACTGTTGGGAATTATATTTAAGTTGATAAGATAAAATACATGAAAGATGAAGGACTATTGAA
Organism: Chrysanthemum seticuspe; assembly: GCA_019973895.1. NCBI lineage: Eukaryota > Viridiplantae > Streptophyta > Magnoliopsida > Asterales > Asteraceae > Chrysanthemum > Chrysanthemum seticuspe. Next base: position 113,515,725 of record BPTQ01000009.1, on the reverse strand, counting down.
GACAAAGAAAGACAAGGGACCTACTTGGCAAAGAAGTATTTATTATCTAGTCCCTCGTTGTCATTTGTAACCCTAGTATCTCTATTATATAAAGAGATACAGGGAATTAGGTTTAATGTGTGTCAAGATGTAAAACACCAAAGTGTGTGTGTGTGGGAAAACCAGGCATGGGTGTGCTTTGGTTTAGTGAATGTCGACATGTAGTGTTTAGCCTCAAGGATCATTGATCCCTGTTGTGTAACCATCTTAGAGTTGATCGTCTAGGATTAGGGCTGTGAATGTGTTTTGTAGAATACATGATGATGACGAAGAAACCTTAATAATAACAATGATAGTTTGATTATTCCGCTGTGCATTCATATTGTTCATTGTTATTTGTGCTTATTGATTATCCTAGATAAGGTCTAAACAACCTAGAGCATCGATTCTAATATGTGGTATCAGAGAGGGTGGCTCTTGATATCTAGGATCTACAAGGTTTCTTGAAGAAAATGGCGAAAAGATGAAGAAATTCGAATCTGAAAATTTTCGTATATGTTTCTGCAGCACTGTTTTGAAACGATCATAACTTTTTCGTTAACCGTTGGATCGTGACGAAATTTTAGGTGGACGTTCTCTATATACCCATCTAACTTTCCACCGAAGGGATCGTCGATTGGAACTTTTATGCAAAAGTTATTTAGTGTCAAAGTTGGCTGCACAAACAGGTTTAACAATTCGAATTTTTGGAATTTTTCGGGTTTTCTTTGATATTCAACTTCCTAAATCCGTGTTTCTTTGAATTAATTCATTATGGAAGTTGATTATATGTTGGGTGGTGTCTTTAATTAATGGAAGAAAACAGATTTGAAGGTGTTTTGATCGGTTTTTAGGGTTTTCAGTAACTCATTTTTATGGACAAAGTTTTTCACATATGAAACCCTAGAGATTGTATTGATGATTGGATCTGTTGCTACTGCTGCTGATTTGTACAATTCACTGGAATCATCTTGCTACTAACTACTGCTAGGATTCTAGTTCAACCACTGATATCAATCTTGTTTCCACTGCTAGCTTTAGATGGTTACCACTGCTGGTGTTCGACCGTTACCACTGCTAGTATGTTCGTGTTTCCACTGCTTGTGTTACTTAACCACTGCTATATCGATTTCCACTGCTAGCCTTTCTTCACCACTGCTCGTTGCATGTTTCTACTGCTGCTTGCACTTCGATGCTATTAGTGGTTAGTTGATACATCAATTAGGGTTTGAAGGATGGTTCGTACTGCATTCATGTATCAAGTTGTGATCACGATGGTCGATTGGTTGTTTCTCGTTGGTGTTTAAAGTTATTAGAGTTGCTTATTCACTCCGATTGGTCTATTCAAGATGATGGGTCAGTGATTATCAAAATTGCACATGCTCGTGAGGTAGGGTTTTAACTCACTTGTTTGTGATTGGTGTATCTCTATCATGGGTCGGTGACTAAAAAGAAAAGGAAAGCACATGGCTTTTAACTCATCGTGAAGTAACAAATGATTCCAAAGTCTGATTGGTGGTAAATTATTAACTATTGTTTCTACTCAGTTTGCATGTGAAACGAATTTAAAGGTGCTTGATACCTAGTACTTCATACTTGCCAATTTATTATGGATATTATTTATTAAGTGATAGTAGGTCTATGGTTTTATATCCATAATTATCTATATTACTTTTTAAATCTGCTGCTGCACTTCACGAAAAGGTTTTTGATCTCGGCTAGAATTGGTATTACTGGACACACAATTGCGATTTGGTTTGAATGATATTGGTACACACATATAAGAATTTGAGGGGAAGTCAATTTAGTTTTCGGCTTGATTGGTTAACGACACACACTGTTTGGATTTTGGTTTTTGTTCTTAACAGGTTTATGGCTCATTCTTATTGTCATAATTGATTACGAAAAAAGGCGTTTATCACCTATTTGAAAATGAAGTGGAATTATTTGGGTTTGTGTTTTATCATATCTTAAAGTGGGAGATTACACTTTTAAGGTAACTTGTTCGTGCTTCAATGATTGTGACGAAGAATTGATATAACACTTAAAGGAGTGACGTTATTGTGCTCAGTGATTAATGTCAAGGGATTGCGGTCTCCCTATACACCATGATTGGGTATACGTTCGATGTCATCTTTAGTGCAAGATATAAGACACAGGTTTGGGTTGTTCTACTTCAGTATCAAGTTGGTTATACTTGGTTTTCTTCATCAGTAATTATTACATAAAGCCTACATTCTTCAAATGGTTAACATATGGGTTTCAGGGGAAGCTTAATGTTAAAATGTTTAACCATTTGCATGCATCATTCGAGGTGAAGGTTTTTACAACTACTAGTTGTTATTACTACTGCTGATTTTGATTTCTACTGTTTCAAGTTCATTTTTAGATGCGGAAAACTTAATGGTGGGTAATTTGAAACATTGGAAGGATGGATTGGACGTATGATATTGATTCGTAGTTGTGAAGATCAAGGTTGGTCACTTATGACCCCTAATTGAAGATGACAAAAAAGGGGAAGAATATTTACATAGAAGATTGCAACTTGAAGATTCTTGGTAATATTGCATGTTTAAGGGAAAGTTTATTTATCTTTCATGACATACTTGTTCGTGTTTATTTGGTTTTGTCATTATCAACTAGGGGAAGATTGTTGGGAATTATATTTAAGTTGATAAGACAAAATACATGAAAGATGAAGGACTATTGAAGACAAAGAAAGACAAGGGACCTACTTGACAAAGAAGTATTTATTATCTAGTCCTTTGTAGTCATTTTTAACCCTAGTATCTTTATTATATAAAGAGATACAGGGAATTAGGTTTAATGTGTGTCAAGATGTAAAACACCAAAGTGTGTGTGTGTGGGAAAACCAGGCATGGGTGTGCTTTGGTTTAGTGAATGTCGACATGTAGCGTTTAGCCTCAAGGATCATTGATCCCTGTTGTGTAACCGTCTTAGAGTTGATCGTCTAGGATTGGGGCTGTGAATGTGTTTTGTAGAACACATGATGATGACGAAGAAACATTAATACGGATGGCTTGGACCAATCTCAGACGACGTCCTTCATGAAGACGGATGGCGTCACACATATCAACTAAAACCGTTCCAACGATGACTTGGACCAAACGAAGCCCTAATGATTGCGACCTGACGACATCACTAGCAAAAGGTGATGTCGTTGCATTTGTAAATCTATATATAGAATTCGATTTTTCTGTATTAAAAGAGGTAGAACTTTGGAGAGAAAACCCTAATTCAGTTGTAGTCCAACTTGGACAGTATTTTAGGGTTCCATACCATACTTTACATCACAAGATAAGTTTGTTAATCCATATTATCATTATGTCTATCCCATGTTTAATTGTATGTGTGTATGCTTGCTTGTTTACTGTGAGTAGCTAAATTATCCTTGTGTTTGCTTAGATCTATGAAACCTAGTTGTTAATTATTGTTAGGTTGTCGCTTGTCTTAGTTGGTAGATGCTAGAGTAAGGAAAATTGGCTTTTTCTTTAATTGTTGCGAGCTTGAACTTCATAAATAGCAAAAAAAATTAGGAGTGCACCTAGGGCATTCGTTGTGTTTATTGCGTGAGTTTTAGCTTGCTGATAGTAGATTATTCGGGGGAGATACTTAGGTACATGGCGATCCCGGATAGTCTAGAGGAGAGTTAAAATTCATCGAACTAGGGAATTAGGCACCCCCTATAACCAAATGGAATACAACGCACCAATTAAGATGAGGATGTGACAATTCAAACGACCAATAAAAGATAACTAGGGAGTAAGAGCATCTAAGTAAACACATTTTTAATCATCATAAGAGCACACCTACATTAGTATAATCTATCCTTAGTTCAAGTAGTTAATTAGTTAAGTAGTTATAAAAGTAGTTAAAATCGGTAGAAGTACCACCCCCCACTCCTATACCCCGAGATATTTACCTTGCTTTTAAAAAACCATAAAAGACCAAAAAGAATCTCCCTCAACTTACCTTTTCGTCATACATCTCTTTCTAGTATCTGTATTCCCCTAGAGAACGAATCAACCCCCTGGGCTTACCCCATACTACACTACAACGATTAGGTACACTGCCTAGAGGGTTGAAAAACTTGCTCGTAGAAAAAGAAGTCTTTTTGACCCCGAACCTGCTATCAAGTTATTGGCGCCGCTGTCGGGGAATAGAATAGATAGTTAGATTTCTATCTCGTTTAGTACTACTCGCTTGATTCCTATCAAGTGAGATTTTTTCTCGTTTTCATTAGCTTTCTTTTAGTCTATCCCCCTTCTTTGTGTTTTTGTTCGTAGCATCATCACTTTTCATCATGGAAGGTGATAACCCACCCAACAACGATCCACCAAATCCACCACCACATCAACCACTTCCACTCAATCAACCACCAAACGACCCGTGAAGAGGCCGTACTCTTGGTGAATACTCTAGACCAAGCCATCAAGGCTATAGGAACATCACTGAGCTCCCACTTCAAGCTCAAATTACGGCCCTATGATCCGACACCATCCGGTTGGTGTAAAATGGATGTGCATTACATGGACTTCATTCCGAAGATCCTAATCAGCATCTCAAGGATTTCCTAAAATTTTTTGACTCCATTGACCTTGATGCTACCACACGGGAGACCACGCACTTGTGTCTCTTCCAATTCTCTCTACATGACCAAGCTAGTAATTGGCTTGAACGACTTCCCGTAGGATCCATCTCAAGTTGGGATGATCCCACCACTCGTTTTCTCACCTAATTTTTCCCACCGACGAGAACTACCAAGCTAAGGAATGACATATTGATGTTCCAACAACGTCAAGGCGAAACTCTCTATGAGGTGTGGACTCGATTCAAGGATTACTCCACAAAGTCCCTCATCACGACATTGATCTTTGGCTTCAACTCCAAATCTTTTAAGATCATGTCAATCTCTCCACGAGGCAAACCATTGACCAAGCGACCGGTGGTAAGCTTAGTGAACTTACCCCGGAAGAGTCATGGGGTACAATAGAGGACCTTGCCCTCTATGACAACGAATGTTGGAATGACCCCCATGAGTTTCCCAAAACCATAAAGGCAATCTTCTTGCCTCATATTGACTCACAACCTTCCAATTGTAGGATGCTCGAACTTGAAGATCAAGTCAAATTCCTAATGAGTTCCTACAAAGCTCCTAAATCTTCACGCCAAGTGAACAAAGTCTCTTCCTTGTGTGAGTTATGTAGTGGTCCCTATGACACTCGTAATTGTATGAGATTCCCCGAACAAGCTTCCGTGACTACGCATCCTCGCGTACCAACGGAACGGGAGGAAGATTCCCCACAACACCCGGACCTAGGACTTACAATGAAGCCGAGAGGCATGGAAGGGAAAACCCGAATATTATTGGAGTTAAACCAAAGAATTCACCTCTAACGACTACCCATGGCCCCAACAACACATTTCAAGCCCTCATGCCCCTAGTCAACATAACTTGGAAGGGATGATGCGAAAGTTTGCGACATCCAAAGAAACCCAAATAGCCAAGCTTTTGGATCGCTTTAATCAACAACATAGTTATCTTGTAAAGGACTCCTTGCACTATAAAAGGAGGTCCTAGGTTAGATTTAGAATACATATCATTCTTAGAGTCGTTCACTTCAAGGTTTTGTGACCCTAATACTTTTGAGTATTCGTATTAATATATTGAAGTGTTTTGCGAGATAACAACTTTGTTAATCATTCTCTTTATTGTTAAACATAAGATTCCGCATTGTCTTTAATCTTGCTACAAGACAGCTTACTATACTTTAGTTTTTTAGATTTATCTAAGACAATTAATAAGATCAATTTCTCATTTGAGATCAACACAATGTGTATTCGAAGAAAAAGATCAAAGAAGTTCTTAACATTACAAGAAAATACATGTCGATTATTCTTTTGTATCAATTAAAGTGTTTAGAGCCGATAACCAGAAATACACCTTCACTGAAGTAGACTTCAAGTACCTTCACCTAAATGACATAATACCATTATCTCAAAAGAATTTAAATGAAATTAAGGGATCGAGCAACTGCTTACACCAACATAAGGGAATCATTAAATATTTTCAGGAATTCTTTAGTGCTGAGATCAAAAGTTGAAGATTTTCAACTAGGCATCGAAAATTATTAGAACAATCTCTACCTAAAGAAACCGATACTGACAACTGATGTGCGCGGAAGGCGCGTTCGGGGTCAAGGAAACTTCCTTTTCTTCGAGCAAGTTTTTCAACCTACTAGGCAGTGAACCTAATCGTTGTAGTGTAGTATGGGGTAAGACTCGTGGATTGATATTGTTCTCAAGGGGAATAGGAATGATAGAAAGAAATATATGACAAGAAGGTGGGGTTGAGGATGATTTTTTTTTTAATCTTTTTTATGGTCTTTTAGAAAGCTAATGTAAAATCTCAGGGTAATTGGTTGGGGGGTGGTACTTCTACCGATTACTCTACTTTAACTAATTGTCTAATTATCTAATTACTACGGGTAGCTATGTCTTATTGAGGTGTGCTCGTATGATGATTAAAGATGTGTTCACTTAGATACTATTACTCCCTAGTTATCTTTTATTGGTTGGTTGAATTTTCACGTACTTTATCTTAACGCTTTGTATTCCTAAAGGTCGTAGGGTATGCGTGGTCTCTAGTTCTTTGAGGTTATCTCTCGTATATGACTTACGGAGTTAGCAAGCCAAAGCTATTTCATCCATGAACCATATCATCATAAAGCATACTCAAGCGTTAAATACAACGAAGATGCCTAGTTGCACTCCTAAGCCAATTTCAATTAAGACAAGAAACAACCTAACAATAATCAATAACTAGGTTTCATAACTTTCTTGTTATTTTGGTGATTTTGAAGCTGTTTTATCCTTAAAATCAAGTTTACAAAACGATTTAGTGCATAAAAATCAAGCTTGGTAAAAAACTATCCTTTTACGCATTGCAAAACCCTGAACTTACGCATAAGCTCTACACACAAGTCATTGTTACGCTTAACAGTTTCTCACGCGTAAGGATTTTCTTCATTGATCTTCGAAGCTATTGGATAACTTAGTGTTTTCTTGCTTGGATAATCCTAAAAACACTTCGACTTGTGGATATCTTTTACACTTGGATAAGTGTAAAGGATTTTTGGGTAAAACCCTAAGTTTACGCCTAAGCTAAAACGTTTATGAGTAAACATCTTACGCCTAAGTTAATATTACACCTAAGGTTGTTACTTCTAAGTATTTTGTTTACGCATAAGCTTACGTTTAACCTAAAGCTTACGTGTAAGAAGTATTTACGCCTAAGCTATTGTTTACGCGTAAGTAGGAAGTTACGCGTAAGAATGTCTGTTTACGCCTAAGCTGTGTTTTACGCCTAAGTCAACTTCATCAACAAACATCAAGTTTCATTCGAATACAAAGTCCATCATCAACACAAGTTTCAAGATGTCTCAACCACCATACTCTAACTACTTTCCTCATGAGTATCCTCAACAACAACAACAATAACAACTGCAACAATATCCTCCACAACAATTTCAACAACCATCTTCAGTGTACTTTCCTCAAGGAGCACAACCTCTTCAACCACAAATCCCTCAACCAAACCCTCATCAACAATATCAACATTGTAACTACTTCCAATATCAGTTTCTAGCTAAGTATGCTATGAATGTCACAACGCAGAAGGAACCTTCTTGGTATGCAAAGATATGTGAAGCTTTAAGCAGCAAACAATTCATTCATGAAGCTGGATCCCTTGATAGACCTCCAACGCTCACTCCCGGAAACTATGATCAATGGGTGATAAGGTTTTTTAGGTTTTGTGATCTCAAGAAACCACATGGTAAGTTTTTGAAGAAGGTCATCCTTGAAGGTCCTTTTCAGATGCCTTCTATAACTATACCCGGAGATCCAAATGCTACTCCACCAAGAGATGATGTTACCAACATTCTCAGAGTAGATCAACTCACCACTGAACAACTTCTTCACTTAGAAGCTGATGAAATTGCAATGCAATATATCCTTTTGGGATTACCCAATCCGATTCTTCGTAGTGTTGATGCTCAGAAGACTGCCAAAGCTATGTGGGAACAAATTCATCTTCTAATGGAAGGCACTGAACTCAATCAAGAAGACATGGAATCCAAACTTTACTTATCATATGAGAATTTCATGATTGAACCAGGGGAATCATTAGAGTCATACTATCATCAGTTCTCAGACATCATCAATGACTTGGACAAACACGGCATCATTATGCCAAGGATTGCAATCAATACTAAGTTCCTCAGCTGTCTTGGTCCTGATTGGGAAAAGTATGTTACATTCATCCATCAAGCTAAGAATCTTCATCAAGCAACGTACGAATTATTGTATGACTATTTGAAGCACCATCAAAAGGAAGTAAACAAAGACATAATCATCCGTGGAGTCCCTGCTTCTCCAACTCTCCTGGATAATCAAACTCTTGCTTTATATACTCAAGCATGTTATCCTCAATTTCCAAACTTGCCAACTGTCTTCACAGATCCACCACAATAAACTACTCAGATTAGACCATATGATCCATCACAGCAAGCACAAGAAACTCGGCTAGTTCCTTACAACAACAACAATACTGATTCTGCTCTCTATAGTGAAACTCCAGATGAGGATCCTGAAGCCTTCGATGCGTTGAATCAAGGATTTGTAATGATTGCTAGAGCCTTCGGGATATTTGCTAACAAATCCAACAATCGTATCCGTACCTCATCAAACACAAGAAATCAAGCTGTTGTTAACAATGGAAGAGTTGAGGTTCAGAACCGTGAAAATGGTCGTCTGATGGGTAGTGGTTAAGGATTATGTTGGGAATAATCGGTTACCACTGATAGCTGTGGAAGACACTGCTAAGTATTGCACTAGTAGTGGAAACGTATTACCACTGCTGGCACATTAGTACCACTGCTATTAGATAATTGTTAGGAAAACGTGTTTAGATAAGTATAGAAAAGATATGTTGTATATTCTATATTGTTAGCTTTATACTTATCTTGTAAAGGACTTCTTGTACTATAAAAGGAGGTCATAGGTCATTGTCTTAGGTACTTACTTACATACGTATTATTCATATTAGCTTCAAGGTGTAACCCTAGTGATAAGCAAGATCACTCGTATTATTCATTAATAATATTGGAGCTTAGTTTTGTGTTTCATCTGTGTTCACTTACAATACATCATATAATCCGTCTTCTAAGTATTACTAAGTAAATTCCGCGTGCTTATTAATATAATACAAAATATCACTGACACAAGGTGTGTGTCCAGATCCGTCAAGTGGTATCAAAGCACTCAATGGAGATGGAAGATCTAAGGAACACGCTTAACCTACTCACTCAATGGAGATGGAAAACAACCAGTCCAACGCTTCTACTCCAAGACTTCCTAAGCTCAAACTTAATGAGTTTGAGATGTGGAGAATAATGATTGAGCAATACTTTCTCATTCAAGACTATGTTCTATGGGAGATCATCTTAACTGGTGATTCTTTCAAGCCTGGGACTAGTACTGAGAAGGTTGGTGACACAGATGTTGTGACAGTTTCTGTTGCATATTGGATTTCACAAACACACTAAACCAATGATCAAAGAGGCGTATACAAGAGGTTTTAGAGAGAGAAAGAGTTAAAGGTTTGGGAACTTAGTGAGAGAAAATGAAAGTATTATTATGAGCTCCAACTCTCTACCTTGGGAGGTAGAGAGTATTTATAGTCATTACATAAAACGCCACCTACGGGCTGTGGATCAGGCATACAGTGGGTAAAGACCCGTCCGTCCTCCAAGGTGTTACTTAACTAAATACTACTAAACATTAACTAATCTACGACTACGAGCTTTCTAACGATTACATATACTTGAGGTGACCGACTCTTTAATAATTGGATTTACTAAATCCTAACAATCTCCCCCTAAGGGAGGTCACCTCAAAAATACATAAAATACAAACTGATATAACAATTAGATTGTTCTTGGTTTCTTGTTAATGTTCTTAGCTCTGAAGCTCGTAGTCATTGATTCTTCATTATTGCATGTTTGGATAATCAATGTGAAGGTCTTTAACTGATCCACGTGATAATGAGTTTTGAGCCAGCTTTGAGATCATCAGCAAACATAAATCTCTGACCCATCCATTGTGATGTTGGTATTATGTGATGTTGTGACTTATGGACCGACATGCTCACATTCTGGATCATGATATATTCTCATCAGAATAGCGGAAGCTTTTGTTGATTCATGATATTTGCAGCAGCGTAGCAGAAGCATAGAGTGAAAATATCAGAGTCGTTGATGCACTTATCATGATTTCTTTAGAGATGAATGTGTAGTGTGAGCATGCAGCTATGGATTGACCGCTTCATTCTGATCAGCTGTAAACGTCGGGTGTACCTGCATACAACAATTAGCAATAAAGCGCACGAAAGTGTCTTTGATCACTTTCGTTGAATTAAGGTACACGAACCATGGTTCCCCGTTGATCAGTACAAGTACTGCCTGTGATCAGGTATAATTCCGAAGAATTTCCTTGACAGGGTTTCGCAGCTACTCTAGCTGTTCTCAACCCGGAACGTCTCAAAGAAGACAACACGGAGTGAGTGAACCAGCGAATTGAGATTCACTGATTGATGAAAAGAGTTTTGATAAACAATCGTATACCACTCAATAGAAATTGGTTTTTCAATACAACGAAGGTTTTAAAGAAAATCAATTATCAATCGTAAACACCTTTTATTTTGAAATATTAGTACACAATCGATGTGCTAAGGAAAAGGATTTTAAAGCACAACGACCGGTTTTTCAAAGGTATCCGTCAATCCATAACCTGAACCAGGATTGATTCAAAAGATTGAATCGCCCCATTGTTTCTGTTCAGTTGTCACATGGTTGATCTATTGGATAGATCTCACATGCCACCCACCAGGAGCTTGTTTGATGTTGGCTCCAGAAGGCTTTCCATCTTCATTGTTAATATGTTTGCATATCACTCAGATGTTCTGGCAATACCACAAGGATAATACGTAGGACTCATAAGATATAATCTCTCTTTCCACATTGTGTAAAATAGAGAGTCTTCATTGACAGTGTCCTAAAGATATTTATTTGATGATCTCGTGGCTCTAGACTCAATTGTGCATATTTGGTTCCTATGCTGGAGACTAGGGAGAGGGTCTCCTTCTTCAATATCAACAAACTCTAAGAGAAAGTCGATAGATAATGCCGGTTCCCCGTGAGAATGAAACAAGTCCTTTTAAGAGGAACTTGAGTAGCTTGGGAAGTTGTAGTGCAGTGCGTCACTGGGTCCATGACATCTTGTCTTCAATACCGATGTTACCTTGGTAACCACTAGTAGCATATGAATTGAACCCGGTTTCTGCCCTAAGGTTGAATAAATAGAGGGCTATTTATTTTCACCCTTTTTCACATTCAATTCTTTTTCATTTTCAACCTCTTCAGTGCTTATCGAGATTTCATAACTAGAACCTTGTTGGGTTTATTCCAGTTCTAGCTCTATCTCAGTCCGCACTCTTCCCATATCTCACTTTTCTCATTTTTTCATCATACCTAAGGACTCTACACTATCTAGTGGATTGTCCCTGGGTAGATCCCTCCGGTTCTGGCGGATCGTGGGAACGAGTACCTAACCTAACCATCCTTATATCACCATGCATAAAGTAAATTTGGTCGGTCTATTTGGTATTGTTCGTCTGCCGTTGGAACCAATTGAAAACCATTTGAAAATCAATCCAGATACTTGTGATATATTATCAAAGCATTTTGTACCTGAATTATTTTTGATATTTTTAGAGAAAGATCTCTCCCTCAACATGTGCATCATGTATTAGAAGTCGTTTTAGCACACAGAGGCAAGAGGAAGAATTAACTTCTTAGATTACCATTTTCTAAAAGATATCAACATCACTTCCCTGATCAAATCAAGTAGATAAAGCATATTGGGGAAGGATGAGGTTTTCAAAAGTTTGCTCCCCCTCAATATGTGCCTCGAGGTTTCAAAGAGTTTTGCACATATTAGAAGGAACCTGCACTTAGAGACAAATCAATCACGTTTCAATTCTTTGTGGTTTTAAAAGGATGCTCCCCCTCAACATGTGCATGGTAAATTTGAAATCGTTTGGCACATGTGGGGAGGAAAGCTTGCAAAACACTTGTGAAACCATTTATCGAATCATCAGTTTAAATCCAATTTAAATCACAAATTCTCCCCCGATCACAATTTTCTAATCATTTGAGATTTGTGATCTCTGTATATTTAAATTAATTTTGAAAGCTTTTGAGGAGAATTGTGACTTGATTATGAAAACATTTTAACTGATAAGGATCGGATTATGAGACTTTAAACTCCATTGATTAAACATGCATGATTATCTTTTGAAAACAATTGTATGACAAATAACCTTTTGATTTAATTGAAATCATTCTCCCCCTCAATCAATGACATAAGTTGTTGATTGAGAGATAGATTTTTTTGACAAACGTTAAGGCCAGATGATTTTCAAAAATAGAGACCGAGTTATTTTTCAAAGCAATTAGTTTTCATTAGATAGTAAGTAATTGTTTATAGAATCAGAGCATGAGTTTTGAGCAATTAGTAATTGTTTTCATTAGTTTTCATTTTCTCAATTTTTTTTTTAAAATATTCGAACAACATCTAAAGTCCCGTGTCATTCTTTGAATGATAGCACAAAGATCATAGACATTTATCGAATCGAGAAAATCATGACAAAACGACAATATTTTTTTTTGTGGAATTTTTCAAGATTTTTCAAATTTTTATGGATTTTTTGAAAGTTTTATATTTTTCTATTTGCTTTTTGAAGGTTTTGTAATTTTGTATTTTGCTTTTCGAAAAGATATTTACAAGAGATGGATGAAGAAAGACCTTTACTCCTCGTCTTCCTCTTGAAGACGTTTGAGTGTTTCTGGTTGAAGACTCTTTAGACCAAGCCGTGGGAGGATAAACTCAAAACGTTATCTAGGAAGAGCTTTGGTGAAGATGTCTGCTAATTGGTATTCAGTCCTCACAAAATAAAGTTCCACCACACCGTTTTCTACTTGCTCCCTGATGAAATGATGTCGAATGTCGATGTGCTTTGCTCTTGAGTGTTGTACGTTGTTGCATGAGAGAGCAATAGCACTTTTATTATCACAATACAGAGGTTTTTTGTTGAATTCAAAGCCATAGTCAGATAATTGGGATCTCATCCATAGGATTTGAGCACAACAAGATGACATGGCTATGTATTCAGCCTCTGTAGAGGAAATAGAAGTACTCATTTGCTTCTTTGAAGACCAGCTCACAAGCTTATCACCCAAAAACTGAGCACCTCCAGACGTACTTCGACGTGTATCTTGACATCCTGCATGATCAGCATCTGCATAGGTTGTTAGTGACATACCGGTGTCTTTCGGGTACCAAAGTCCCATATTGATGGTTCCTTGGAGATACCGAAAGACCTGTTTAACCACTTCAAGGTGCTTTTTGGTAGGCTTAGCCTGATATCTAGCACACATGCAAACAACGAACAGAATGTCTGGTCTACTGGCTGTGAGGTACATCAGGGATCCAATCATACTATGATATTTTGTTTGGTCTACCATGATCCCTGAGTGGTCCTCATCCAGTTTAGTATGCTCTATCATGGGAGTGACAACAGGGTTACTAGAATCAAATCTAAATTTCTTTAAAATCTCATTTGCATATTTAGATTGATTTATAAAAATGCATCCGGGACTTTGTGAAATTTGTAATCCCAAGAAAAATGACATTTGTCCCATCATTGACATTTGAAATTTGGAACCCATTTCAGATGAAAAACGATCACATTCATTGGGGTCAATCGAGGCAAAAATAATATCATCAACATATATTTGAACGTGAATTAAATGTTTTCCTGACTTTTTGGTGAACAATGTCGGATCAACTGCACCTTTGCTGAATCCAGTAGATAGAAGAAACTTTGATAGCGTATCATACCATGCCCTTGGAGCTTGCTTTAACCCATAAAGAGCCTTCTTCAAACGATAGACGTGAGTAGGATGTTCTGGATTCACAAAGCCTTCAGGTTGGCTGACGTATACGACTTCTTTAAGATCTCCGTTAAGAAACACTGTCTTTACATCCATCTGATAAACTACCATGTTCTTACTTGCAGCATTAGCCAAGAAAATTCTGATTCCCTCGATACAAGCAACTGGAGCAAATGATTCTTCAAAGTCAATACCCTTCTCTTGACGGTATCCTTTTACAACCAATCGAGCCTTGTTCTTTAAAACATCACCATGCTCATCAAGTTTCACTTTGAAGATCCACTTTAGAGCAATGATCATAGCACAATCTGGATCAGGTACTAATTCCCATACATCAAGTTGATCAAACTCATGAATTTCTTCTTGCATGGCGTTGAACTAGCTGTCTTCATTCATGGCAGTTTTAACATCTTTTGGTTCGACCTTAGAGAGTACGTAGTTAAAGAAGCACCATAAGGCATCGGTTGCAAGTTGTTTTCGTGTAGATACTGGACGAGAGGGGTTTCCAATGATGTTGTCCAATGGATGATCATGTGTCCATTTTCTAAGTTGTTCATGTGGTTGTTGTTGAGGAACTGAAGTAGCAGAGTTGATATCTCCTGATGAAGATGGTTCTGATGATGATTCAGGAGCAAATATGTTTTCAAATGGGGCATCCTCAGGAGTAGCAAAGGGATTAACTTCATCATGGATGCCAGGAACAATTCCATGATGTACACTTGATGATTAATGATTTGTTGATGAGACAGAGTGATCAGCAGCAGGCGCTTCTTGGCTTAATGATATTGAAACTGAAGGGTTGACTTCATTGACAGGGATAGGAGCAGCCTCTGTTGATGGAATTGACATATCATTAGCATTTGGCTCATAATGTTCATCAAACATTGGATCAAACAATTTCATTAAATCATCTTCTGATGGTGGTACATAAGGAGTTGCTGGTGAGGGATTAGAAACAAGAGTAGAACTGATAGGACTACTTGATGAAGGTTGAGATGCGGGTCCAGAACTGGATTGTCCTAGAGCCATTTGCCCGGACAGCTCATCGAACGTGACGTGAATAGTTTCCATGATATCTCGAGTTCTTTTGTTATAGATTCGGTAACCCTTCTTGTTTGATGCATAACCAACAAAAACTCCAATGTCCGCTTTAGCTCTTAATTTACCTAAATCTTGACTGTCATTTGTTAGATAGCATAAAGCACCAAACACACGAAGGTAGGATAGATCAGGCTTTCCTTTATGTACAAGTTCATATGGAGTTTTTCCATGAGAGGTGTGTATAAGGGAACGATTTTGGGTGTAGCAAGCAGTGGCAATGGCTTCAGCCCATAGAAACATTGGAACCTTTAAATAAATTAGCATTGTTCTTGCGGCTTCCACAAGAGTTCAATTTCTTCTTTCAACTACACCTTTCTGTTGAGGAGTTCGTGGAACACTTCTTTGATGACTGATTCCAACACTTTCATAAAACTGAATTAAGTCTTTGTTAACAAATTCTGTGCCATTGTCTGTTCGAACAATTCTAACTGTTTTGTTGAGTCGAACCTGAAGCTGTTTGATAAGTTTGATGATGACACCTGGAGTTTCATCCTTTGTCCTCAAAAACTTTATCCAAGTAAATCGAGAGTAGTCATCAACAATGACTAGAATGTATTTCTTCCCATTTATCGTTTGCACTCTCATTGGTCCGCACAAATCCATATGAAGGGTATGAAGAACTTCCATTACTGAGTTTGTGGGTTTTGGTTTGTAGGTATATTTCGTGCTTTTTCCCAATTGGCAAGCTGAACAAAGATGATCTTTTTCATATTTTAATCTGGGTAAGCCTCTGAGAAGATCCTTTCTGGAAAGGTTATTAATGGTGCCGAAGTTCAAGTGATCGAGACGACGATGCCATAACCATGACTTTGTTTTAGAAGCCTTTGACAGCAAGAAGATTGGAGAAGACTTCATCATGTCTTCGAGAGAGATGGTGTATAGGTTAGAACCACGAGTACCTCTTAATAAATCCACACCATCAAGTTCTCTAACAAAATAGGTATGTTTTCTAAAGGCCACTTCTAGATCGGAATCACATAATTGAGAAACAGAGAACAAGTTATGACCAAGACCTTCCACATAATATACCCTGGAAATTACACTTTTACCGACCACATAGTCTCCATAACCCATAATTGTTCCAAAATGGTCGTTCCCAAATCTAACAGTCCCGATGAATTTACTCACGAAGTTCATGAGCCGCGAGCGATCTCCAGTCATATGCTTGGAACAGCCTGAGTCCAGGTACCACAAAATGATTTGAACGATCTGCATTTGAACACAGACAAGAATGGATAACTGGATAATTGGGAACCCCATGCAAAAATGGGTTCCACTTGGTTAGTAACAGTGATTGGAACACCCACATCAGAAGTAGAAACAATGGAATCATCAGAAATAGATGCAGTGCTAATGTCCGTATTCGACCAATTCAAAGTATGTTCACTTCTTAAGGGAATAGTTCTACCAGTAGGCATCCATTTTCTAGTGGGCATTGTTTCAGCAAATTGAAGGCATAACTCATTAACCTTACGGCCGAAAGGTATCCATTGATAACCTATTTTACTAAATATTCTTCCTGTGGGTTTCCACTGTTTTCTAACTTTCTGTTGCCTTTGCCTTTTAGCCTTTTTAGTTTGATTTATAACATTAACAATTTTAACTGGGCATTTGATAGCATTAGACAAAACATTCACACCACATTCATGATTAATAACAGAATTCAAGCAATCGTCATTACATAGTTTGCGAATAGTAGCAAAATTCGAATTAATTACAGTACGCTTATAGCTAATACTAGAATCAACACGATTCATTTTATTCAACTCAAACTTAATATTCCTAGGGTGATCTTCTACTCTCTTCCAATGCACACTCTTAGCTTGCGAGGTCCTATCTTGCTTGGTATCGCCTGAAGGCTTTGACCCGCTAGCTTTTATGTCACTGATTACTCCTGTAGAGGGAATTATGGGAACATTAGTTGGTTGATCTACTTTTTGCATTCCTGAACTAGACGTGCAGGGATCTGAACTACTTGAAGGCACATTAGTATTCACTTTCTTAATACTGGGCATAAAATGGTTTGTATGCTTGGCACTAGGCATAGAACAAGGCATCATAGCTTTACCTTTCGCACCTAAGGATTTAGGACATGTTGCAATTAAACATTCTAGCAGCTCCTGAGATCGTTTTGCCTGAATGAAAGCAAACCTAATTTCTCTATCAAGTGGCTTATTTATGAAATCCTCTTCCACAATCTCACGAATACATTCTAGACTATCCTTAAGGTGAGCACAATAGTTGTGAAACACAGGTTCATTATTCCTAAGATGAGGCGGAATGTATTTAACAGTCACAGTATATTTGCAGTCTGAGGATGACTTTTATGCAACATTCTCATTAAAGACAAGTGGCAGTTTCCCTTTTTCCTGACTCCTCAGATTCTCAATTTCTTTTTGTAAAGAAGTTATTTTTTCGTTGTTTTTGTCACGAGTGACTTTCATTGAATCATATAACTCTTTAAAGTGTCGTTTAACTTTTTTATTTTCTTCTAGAAAACTCTCGTTTTGTTTTTGTAAAGCATTAACTAAGTTTTGAAGATGAAAAGTTTGAGAATACTAAGACTCTAAAGGAGGAGGCATTTGGGAGCCAGTCACATTGTTCTTTTCACCCTTTAATTGAGAGATTTGGGCTTTCAACTTTCTGATCGTGGTACAATGAGCTTGAATCTGTTCGTCACGTTTATTTATCTGAAAAACTGTAGAACATCTGAGGATGTCTTGATATTTGAGGTTTTGACATTTTCTTTAAGATGTTGATATTTTAGTTGTAAATCAAAATGTTCAACTTCTAGTTTAGAAAGATGTTTTACCAAATTATCGTGATCATCCTGATCAATTTTCTTACTTAGTTCTGAGTTTTTGTTTTCAAGCTCAATGACACGATCATGGGAAACTTTCAATGCAATAGATAATTCATGAAATCGAGAAGCAGTAATAGAGTGCTTAGTAACAGTATAAAACACATCTTGAGCAACACAACTTGAAATCAAATTCTCATTTAAGATGTGCAAGTTCTTCCTTTCAACTTCATTATATTTGAGTTCCTGTTCATAATCATTGACTTCAACTATCATTGAATCTTTCATTTCTTTAATATCTGAATTTATCCCTTTTTGAAGACTCTCAAATTGACCTTTTAATTGTTTGAAGAAAGGCATGACCTCAGTTAAATAACATTCTTTAGTTTGCTCAAAACCCCTTTCCCCTCAGTTATCCCTGTAGGTGTGATTCTCTTCTTACATGTTTTCTCAAAATCAACAAACAGCTGATAAACAACATACAGGCTGATTAAGGTCTTGCTATTAGAGGCAATATGTAAAACCCGAAAAATCTAAAACCTATATAAAGACGAAAATACCCTTGGAACCGAGAATGATAAAATACGTAAAACACGTTTATAATAAATTTACGGAAATTAAAAACCTAATAAATAAAAACTTAACGAATATAATTTCGTGGATGACTTTGGTACGACGAAGGATGTATATGTTTCGCTAATAAGTTGGGCCGTTTGCTAGTTTATTGGACTCGTGTCTTTTGTTTTGTTTTTGCGCCAAGCCGAGGACAAGAGAAGCCCAACGAGGGGCGTTTGTTTTGTGTCGTGGGATCAAAGGGCCGAAGCCCATAGGGGTGTTTGTTTGTGACCGGTTGGACCCAAACCAACCCAAACCCAAACACTTTCCTAATCAAACTCAAATTCTATAACTATAAATATAACACATGATCATTAAATTGGAACCCTAGTTTTATGAGTAAAGCGTATGAAGTATACTAAACCCTAATAATGTATGTTCACATGAAATCATAAACGTGTATGATAAGGGTAAACGTAAAGAAGGTTATTAATTACGTATTAGGTTAAGTGGAGAGTTATTAAGACGTAACATGTAAAATGAATACATATTAATGAGATATTAAAGAGTAAGAAACCCTAGAACATAAATGAGAGTATATTAGGGTTTGAACTAAATATAGTAAGTGTTATTTCATGTGTGAGTTATAACGTATAAACTATTTTCTCAATTAACTTAGACTTTAATAAATGATATAACAAACCCTAATCCACAACATTGATTATAAAATACTTAAGACTCATTAATAAAACCCTAAAGTATAAAGATTACTAATTATGAATACTAAATGTTAAAAGATCATTTTGACGAGTATGGAATCATTAATAACTTGGACGACCGTTAATGTCTATAGGTTTTGTGAAGAGGGAGTAATCCTTTGTTTTCGTCTTTCTGCTTTTCGATCTTTGCATTGGAATAAGGTACAGATATTCTGACCTTTTCAGTAAAGGTTTCTCTTAATGTTTTCTTTCGTATTAGGATTTCCTAAGCCTTTGCTATGAATCCCAAATCTGATTTGTTTGAGCTATTGCTTATCTGAACTCTGATTTCTGAATTATGAAACATCTGATTTTGAACTATCTATGAAAACTATGATTTTGGAAACATGAATGATTTTCTGATAAATATGATCTGTGTCAGTTATGACATTCTGATTTGACCTAAGATAGTTTGACACCCGAGCCAAATATTTAACTAGTCATGGGGGTTCCATGTCCGTATCAGTGATGCACCTCTGATATGACTCTAGGGCAGTAGAGTGATGTTCTGCCACGTCTCTGGATGGTGAAGCATATTTTTGAATATGTAGGAAGGGGCGTATGGATGCATCCTAGATCTGTTATCTGTTATATGTTATATGTTATCTGATGATTGATGCTGCGTGCGTGCACGTCCTTCATAACTCTGGTAGGTCTCCCCTACAAATGTTGCCTTGTGTGAATATGAATGTGATCTGATATAAGTTCTGGGCTCGTGGTAGTTGACTATAAACTTCTTTTGAATTATGATTTATGTTTTGAAAATGATAAAGATTTTGTATAGCTCATTCACTTTATTTCATATCCGTTATCGTTTAGTTTTAGCTTTTGCTTTCATATCTGTTCACTGGGCTTTTGAAGCTCAGCCGCACTTTTCTTTTCTTCCGCGGCAGGTATCTAAGCATTGGAAGCTGGGTAGCTTTGGGATGAGTGCTTGAGTGGACTTACCTTAGAGATTTAGCTTTGATTTTCTTATGATGCCATTTAGACATATTTTATTTCGGATATTATGTTTGAAGTTTATTATGCTTCCGCTGGGACCTATGTATTGAAGTCATTTTGACTTGGATTATTTTCCGCATTTATGTTAAGACTTTCTTTTGGTTATGAATGTTTTGCTTTGATATGACACCATTACTTGTGATTCCTTTACCCTTGGCGGGTCGGGGCGTTACACAATAGATCTAAGAACTAGATGCATTGGTGTATTTGGAGGATACACAGTAGCTGCATGCATTTTCCTAAGGGGAGTGTTTGTTTCAACAAGTACATTAACTTTTAGCTTATCCATATCTTTCTTCCAAAAGATCTGTTCTAGGGTTAATTGAGTTTGAGGCTTAAACATGTTCAAGGATATCCAATTTTCTTTAGTGTAATCATGGGGTTTGATCATTATGTTATTCTCTTTACACGCAGGATCGTTAGGCTTCTTATTCATTTTCTCCCTAGATTCATCATCTAGTTTTCTATCTTCCTCAGTGTACTCAATGCAACTAGGTTTCTGTCTAGGTTTAAGAATCTCATTGCCATCATAGATTACATTTTGAGCAGCTTTTGCCATCTTACCATGCTGAGGGTTGAATTCCTTTATAATGGGGGTACTATGCTTATCGCTGAGAACTCTATGCTTAGTGATCATGTGAGCAGTCTGAATGGTATTCCCTTGTATGTACAACTTATTTTCAAGCTTGTTTTTCAAGGTTTTTAGATTAGAAAAATCATTCAAAAGTTTTGATTCCTTAGCACTGAATTCTTGCTTAAGCATTTTAACATTTTCTTGAAGTTCTTGTTTTTGCTTAGCAGTTTTAGAAAGCTTTTCATGTAAGGAGTTTAACTCTTGTTTTAATACTTCTTCTCTAAAATTACTTTTTCTAATAATTGTACGCATTTGGTTATCCATTTCCTGCTCACGGGTGGTTAACTCAAACTTAGCACACCGTTCATAAATAGCAACTTGTTCTTTATAGGCATTCAGTTCAGAAATAACAGACTCATCATGGGCACATGCAGTGTATTCATCAAAAATATAATCATCATTGACTGCAGAAGATGCATTATTTGGCACAGTCTCACTTTCACTTTGTTTCACATATTGATCATATGGGACAATATTGATATTACCCATATTTTTAATATCTGACTCAAAAGTTTCAGTTGATTGTACTTTGTCATGTATCTTTTGCTCATCAACATCATCGTATAGTTTTAATTCCTCTGAGATGATTACTTCTTTGGATGGACCAGCTTGCTGTGGTGAGGGGACCTTTGGAGAGACCATTAGAGAAATGCTAGCCATGAAAATTGTCTGTGCAGTAGGTTCATCATCAACGTCAGAGTCGTATGCATCACAGTCGGCGACTTGAAAGGCATTCTGATGATTTTGACCTATCTCCTGAATTGGTTGCTCATCCACATCTGCATCATATGTCTTGGCATTGCCCTCAGCAAGAAACAACAGCTCCTCTTCATCCAACACAACTCCATTATCCCAAGCTTGCACAAGTAACATCTTGTCTTTGAAGTACTCTGCATTTTGAGGGCATTTTGGAGAAGTGCAGTTCCTTGCTATCTGTCCATCACCACCACAGTTGTAGCACTTAATTGGCATTGTTTGTCCTTGATTACCATTCCTTCCTCTATTCTGATTTGCCACATAACCTCCTCCTACTCTACCTCTTCTTTGTTCATATTGTCTTCCTTGAGCTGGTTGCACAGTAACCTTTCCATCTCTGACTAAAGCATGATTGTGTAGATTGGATGCAGTCCTGATTTCATTGTTAGTTTGAAGACGGTTAGTATGTGGAGTGAAGGTTAAGTTTTGTTTAACCATAAGAGCCAGTTGATTGATAAAGTGTTCCATGACTGCATTGGCATCAGGTTGCTTGAAACTTGGATCAGGAATGAGTTTGTGATTTCCGTTACCCGTGGGTATGACTTGAGAAGCTTTGGTGGTAATTCCAACATTGGTGTAAAAAGCTGTAGAGTCATTTGACGAACTTGTTTCTCCCTGGTTGGTTTTGAACTGTTCAAGAATCCTTTTTTCAAACATAGCATGTCTCTCATTTTGAAGAAGAAAGGCATACAGTTGCTCATAGTTTGTATTCTTCAATCCTTTGGTTAGCTTTACAGAGGTGACAAACTTATGCCATTAGGGATTCATGTTGTTCACAAACTTTGAATTCAGCTGAATGTTTGGCATGGTCATTTTGATGTTCCTCATATCATTCACAAGCTTATGGAATCTCACGTAATACTCATAGACACTCTCATCTGGTTTCATCTTGAAATACTCAAACTCATCATACAGTTGTGATTCTCTGTCTTCCTTGGTTAATTCAGAACTTGAGAGAAACATCTTGACATTATCCCAAACTGCCTTGGCTTCAGTGTTGTGATTGATAAGCTTGTAGATATCTTTTGGAAGACCCTGAAGTATAATGTTAGAAGCCCTGATGTCAGCATCGAATCTCTTCTTCTCCTTATCATTGAGCTCATCATACGTCTTTGGTCGGTCTAATCCATAGATCATTGTTCCATCTGCAGCTGTATCAATTTAGTCTCTTGTAGTCTCAATCTGATAAGGTCCTTCATCAATTGATTTGAGAATGTTGACCCCATTTTCCTTTCCAAGACAGTACAATCTGATTCGTTGAGCCCAAGAGTCGTAGTCAGTTCTGTCAAGCATAGGTGGACGAGTATCTGAACCAGCTGCTTGAACATCCTCAGCAACAGTGGAGATGATTGTAGGTACGTTGGTAGTCATGTTAACAGATTACACGGGATTTTATAACTCTATGATTAAACCAGGAAATAGATTCTTTCACGGGATTTTACTAAATCAAGAGAAAACCGTATTACAAACAAAAATCAACCAAGTCGCTACGAATTCTTGGACCAAGTCGCTAATCACCAAGTCGCTAAGTACCAAGTCGCTGGACTCAAGTCGCTAATGCACCAAGTCGCTACACAGTCAAGTCACTAAAGAGCAACTCGCTAAGGTCCAAGTCGCTAACACCAAGTCGCTAAGCACCAAGTCGTTAGACACAGTTAAGTTGCTAAAGAACAACTCGCTAAGATCCAAGTCGCTAGTATCAAGTCGCTAACAAGTTACACTACAACTCGCTAACAATTTCTGAAGCAAGTCGCTAACCTCACCAAGTCGCTAGCCGTAGTGGAGAATCCACTAACTTGTACTATTTGTCGGCTTGTCTCAATAGACAAGTCGCTAGGCTCAAGTCGCTAACAACTAACACTGTAACTCGCTAACTTTTACTGAAGCAAGTCGCTATGATGAAAAATACTATGAGAACCAAGTCGCTAGCAAGAAAAACTTCAAAAACACACTTTTCAATCCAAAACAAGCTCAACCACAGTGATTCAAGCTTACCAAATCAAATCCCAAGCACTTACAATGATTCTTAACACAAAAGTACACCCAAAATTCAAACTTTAACACAAGAAATGATCCAAATAATGCAAAAACCACTAAACTTTTTCAAACTCAAAAACCATCTAAAACTACTAGAAATCCAAGGATATGTAAGAGAGATGATCAAACCATGGCTCTTGATACCAATTGTTGCATATTGGATTTCACAAACACACTAAACCAATGATCAAAAAGGCGTATACAAGAGGTTTTAGAGAGAGAAAGAGTTAGAGGTTTGGGAACTTAGTGAGAGAAAATGAAAGTATTATTATGAGCTCCAACTCTCTACCTTGGGAGGTAGAGAGTATTTATAGTCATTACATAAAACGCCACCTACGGGTTGTGGATCAGGAATACAGTGGGTAAAGACCCGTCCGTCCTCCACGGTGTTACTTAACTAAATACTACTAAACATTAACTAATCTACGACTACGAGCTTTCTAACGATTACATATACTTGAGGTGACCGACTCTTTAATAACTGGATTTACTAAATCCTAACAGTTTCTTTGCCTGAGACTAATATTGAAAAAGCACTGAAGAAGAATGATCTAAAGGCTAGAAGTTTGTTGCTGACGACTCTTCCTAGAGACCAGATCATAGCATTCAGCAAGTTCAAGACAGCTAAAGAACTTTTTGAAGAGATTTGCTCAGTGTTTGGTGGTAATGATGTTACAAAGAAGACTCAAAAGACATTGTTGAAGCAAAGTTATGAAAACTTCTCTGCTTCAAGCAGTGATTCTCTTGATAGCATCTTCACCAAACTCTAGAATATTGTTACACAACTGACTGTGTTTGGTATTAAGGTACAAAAGAAAGACCTCAATTTAAAGTTTCTACGAAGTTTGCCTTCAGAGTTTCATACTAATGTTACTCTCTGGGAAAATAAACCAGATATTGAAACTATGAAGCTCAATGATATTTACAACAACTTCAAACTTATTGAACAAAGATTGAAGAAGGCTGGGAAACTTGGTACAAGCTCAAGCAGCTTGGCTTTGATGTCAACCTCTGTTGACAGTGATGATTCTGAAGATGACTGTGATGATGATATTGCCACTGCTGGTTCTACAGTTTCCACTAGTAATGTTAGCGTTACCACTGCATGTTCAAAGAAAAAGATTGCTGGTATTGGAGATCCTACCTTTTATGCTTTTATCTCCACTCAAGTTAATGGCTCTATATTAACTCATGAAGACATAGAGCAAATTGATGAAGATGAATTGGAGGAGATGGATATTAAATGGCAAATAGCTCTTCTTAGCATGAGGGCTAGGAAATTCTACAAGAAGACTGGCAAGCCTATTCACATCAATGGTGGTGAAACTGCAGGCTTTGACAAAAAGAAAGTAGAGTGTTTCAATTGTCACAAGTTGGGGCATTTTGCTAGGGAATGCAGAAGACCAAGGATGAAGGAAAACAGGTCTACTTGGTACAAGCAACAGAAAGAACCAACTGTGGAAGAACCAAAGGAAATGTTGGCAATTGATAGTGTGAGCTATGATTGGAGTTTCATGGCTGATGAACAGGAGGAAGAACCTTCAGATGCTGCTCTTGTGTCTACTGAATTTGCTCTCATGGCTTTCTCTGACTCTGAGGTACAAAACTTTGAAAGTTGTTCTAAAACATGTAGGGCTGCTAGAGAAGTTGAAACGCTTAATGATCTATATTCTAATGAAAGACAAGAGTTGTATACTGCTAATTATACTGTGTTAAACCTTAGGAGAGCTATAACTGTATTAGAAAAACAACTAGAGCACTATAGATAAAATGAGTCAAAATATAATGATGATATGATTCTTCTTAGAAGAGAGGTAGATCATAAGACAGCTGTGAATGTGGCATACCAAAAAGAGCTTGAAAAACTTAAAAAGAAAAATGAAAATGTCAATTTAACTGTAGACACCTGTTATTATCAGTCTAAGTCAATTGATAAAATTTGGAATGCTCAAATTATGAGTAAAGCTAAGTCAGGTATGGGATATCATACTGTTCCACCACCACTAAGAGGTGTTCCATCACCTCCAGGCATAGATTTAGCTCATACAGGCTTAGAAGATTTTCAGGAACTTCAACGTGAATATGGTCCTATAAAGGACACATTTGTGAAAAGTGAGGAAAAGGTTAAGCATGAAACTGATGTTTTTGAAAGTGCTAGTGACTCATCAGTTGTTGATGAGAATGATAAAAAGAATGTAGAGGCTTCTACCCCAAAAGTTGTTAATACTGTTACAGAGGAACCTAGGAAACAATCTAATAAACCTAGATCAACTGTAAGGTATGCTGAGATATATAGGAACAAGCCTACAGCTCCTAGGGGTCACCAGAGGAGTTGGAATCATGTTAAATCTCAACAACTAGGTAATGACTTTGTGATGTACAATAAAGCATGCTATATCTGTGGTAGTTTTGATCATTTACATGCTTATTGTGACTATCATGTTGGGAGAAGGGAAGTTCATGGGAACAAAAGGGTGGAGTCTACCAAGTTTCAAAATAATTTGCACCCTAATCCACATAGCAAAATGGTCCCAAGAAAAGTTCAATTAAGAAGTGGTCTTAAAAATTTTGCCACTGCAAAGACTGTTAACACTGCTCACCCTAAGTCACCTGTTACAAGTGCAAAATCCAAAACAACTTTTTCAAAATCTGCACAAACAGGGAAAAGAACTTTTCAAAATAAAAAGGTTCATTATAACCAACAGTGGGTACCTAAAACCAAACCAGCAATTTCCACTGCTCATTCAAAAGTTCCCACTGCAAGGGTTGTAAACAAGAAAAGGGGGGACATGGGAAATGCTGTGAAGGCCTCAGCACGTTGGGAATGGAAACCTAAAGGAATTACCTCATCAACCAATCCCAATGGTGTATCAATGACCTTTGATAGATTTAACTATATTGATACACGAGGCAGATCCAAGTCAATCATGGCTTGGGTCCCCAAAAGAAACTAACTCTTTACTTATATGTGCAGGAACATCCAAAGACAAAAAGATCAGATCAAGGTTACACATATAGTGGGTGTTCGAGGCACATGACTGGCAACAAGTCCTATCTTTCAAATTTTGAACATTATGATGGACAATATGTCAGCTTTAAAGGTGGAGTTAAGTGAAAAGTAAAATGGAACAACAAGTATGATGCAAGAGATTTAAAGCAAATAACATGTATGTTGGGATATGAAAGTGCTGAAGATATGAAAGTACTGAAGATATGAAAGTACTGTAAACTACAAAGTACTGGAAGAAGTCAAAGAGTCAAAGTACTGCACTACGAAGTCAAAGTACTGCAAGAACACAAGAACTGTTATATTCGTTTATGGAAAGTATTGTATTCTATGTTTAGATTACTTGTCGTACAAGAATACAAATTGTAAACCGACTAGGATATCCTTGAGCCTATAAAAGGACTCCTAGATTGGCATTAGAGATACAATTTAGAGAATGAGTTTATACGATTTAGAGTTTACGAATTCACAAGTTATTTAGTGTTTTAGAGAGAAGTTCGATAATCTTAGAGTTGTTTAGAGTATCTGCATAATAAGCAGATTTAGAGTTTATAATAAAAGTTATTCTTCTTAGCTTTGTTAAGTAAATTTCGCGTACTTGATAAAGATTGCTCAGTGTTTCTATGTTAATAACTTAGGATTTATCCGAGGTTATTAAACCTTAACAAGCTAGTTAAAGTTAGTTTGATTAAAGTATATCGATCCAACAAGTGGTATCAGAGCTTGTGTGGAAACTTTGACTAGGAAGAAATCCTACTTCAACAATATTCAAGATGTCGACTAAAGCAGTTCCACCACCCTCAATCACCTCACTCAGAATTCCAATAATCAAGAAGGGAGAATATGATCTCTGGTGCATGAAGATGAGGCAGTATATTGCCATTACAGACCATGCTCTATGGAATGTAATTGTGAATGGGAATGAAGTAGTTACAGAACCCATTCATGTTCCTGGACAACCAATAGCACCAAAGGCAGTCTTACCAGCAGCAACCCTAAGGAATCAAGAAAAGGCACTAAACATTCTCTTATCTGCCATTCCAGATGGTCATCTTCTCAAATTTCATGATGCTAAAGATGCTAAGCAGCTCTGGGCTGCTCTCAAGACCAGATTTGGAGGGAATGAAGCCTCTAAGAAGATGCATAGAAATTTGCTGAAGCAACAGTTTGAAACTTTCACATTTGGTGAAAGAGAGAATCTTGATGCTGCATATGATAGGTTTCAAAATCTCCTCAACATGTTGGAGTTATATAAGGCAGAAGTGTCAGTTGAGGATGCTAATTTGAAGTTTCTAAGAAGCTTTCCATCTACATGGCATGTGATTGCTACTATGATCAGAGGACAACAAGGATTGGATGTCATGGACTTTGATGATCTCTATCATCAACTGAAGGTGTATGAGCATGAGATGAGTGGTCAAACAAATTCCAAATCTCACATTATTGCTTTTCTATCATCTGAAAAGAAGAGCAGTACTTCCAAAAGTACTGCTTCTCCTCAAAGTACTGTTTCTCAAAGTACTGCTATTTACAACCCCCTTCATATGCTCAGCAGACCCCACCATCTACCACTTTGCACTCAGATGAAGTTGTGTGCTCCTTATTTGCACAACAAGCCAGTTTACCTATCACTTATGAAGAGGATCTAGCACGGATTGAAGAAGATGCACTTGAAGAAATTGATATCAGGTGGCAAGTTGCTATGATCACTGCAAGGATCAAAAAGTATATGAAGAAGACAGGCAAAAGCATTGATTTCAAACCAAAACAAGGAATAACCTTTGACAAATCACAAATTGAATGCTTCAATTATCAAAAGACTGGTCACTTTGCAAGGGAGTGCAGGTTTGCTAAGTATCAAGCAAACAGAACATCTGAAAAGCCAAAACTTGAGCTCAAAGAAATTCCAATTACTGAAACAAAGGCTTTGGTTGCTCAAGAGAAGTTATCAGAAGTTGACTGGAGTGAAAAAATTGATGATGAACCAGTGACTTACTGTATGGTAGCAGTGGAAGATGCAGTTGAAGACACAGTGGAAGCATTGGACTGGAGCACTGCTTTTGATGAAGAATCTGAACATGCTGCTTTGGAATCTGATGATGGCTTTGGAGGATTTTATTGGAGCAAAGAAAGTGAAGATGATCCTGTTCTTCTTGCAATGGTGGCTACTTCACCAACTCAGTCTCCTATCTCTGAGGTTTGCTCAAACTGTTATGCTTTTTTATCTAAAACTACTTAACAGTTATGTGATTGAAAGAGATAATTGTGTTAAGGCTAGGTCTGAGGTAGCAGGTTATCAAATCACTTTAGAGTCCATGGAAGCCAAAATATTAACCAATGAAAATAATGAAATGGCTTGGGCTGAAAAATATGAACAACAGGATTACCAGTTAAAACTTAGTGAATGGAAGCTAAACTGTAAAATTGCTGAAATTGAGAAATTAACTAAAGAAAGAGATGATTTGATAGCTAAGTTTGATGCCTGGAAAGAATCTGGTCTGTCCCATGTTACTTATGTTGAAAAACAAAGAAGGGCTTACATTAGAACAGGCTTAGGATTTGGAATGGACTTTAGTAACATAGATGAAAAACAACCTAGTGATCAGGATGATGATTTTGAGGACATAACCACTAGTGATGATGAACTCATTAAGTATGTAGATACATCTAGTAATGAGGGCTCAATAAGTGAACCACCTCCTGAGTATAAGAAAGACAATGGTTATCATGCTGTTCCCCAGCCCACTGGTATTCATCAACCCTCTAGGCCTGATGTTTCTCGTTTTGGAGTAGACAGTCTAGAGTTTAGGAAGAAGCTTGTTGCTCAATCTAGGTATGAAAAACCTAAAGAAGCTGTTAAAAATAATGTTCAAAATTTAGCAGTACCTTTAAATCAAAGTACTGCTCCACAAGCAGTACCTTCTGCAAAACCTTTTCAAAACAATACTGCTAAACCTTTTGGGGATAACTTTGGTCAAAACAGGTTTTATCATTCACCAAGAAGGCAGAATAATTTTGGGCATAGACATAGAAGAAATCACTTTGGACATATGGGTCAAAAACTGTGTTTTGTGTGTTATAGTCCTAATCACTTAATCAAAGATTGTGATCGACACTCAGAATATCTTAGCAAATTTCCAAAGAACAGATCTGTCAACCACACACCTAGAGAGCACAAACCAGTTTGGAATAATTCAAATAGGGTTAATCACAGAAACTTCACACCAGATCATAGACACCCACATCAGAGAAGACCTTTTTCAAAACCTTCAGTATCTCACAGTACTTTCCAAAGTACTGCTCAGCCAAAACAAGGCACTGATCACACTATTTGGAATAGGAATCCTAAGAGATCTCACTATCAACCTAGAAGGAATTACAATACACATAGGGGATCTAGATCACAGGAACCACGTGTTAAAACAGAATGGGTTAAAAGGGAAGGTACTGCTGAGGGACACAGTACTTTCAACAAAAAGTGAATCTGATATTTTTGTGACACAAGAAAATGCTAATAATCTGGTGAAAGAAATTTATGTTGAAAAACCAGAAAGTTTTGAAAATCCACATGTTAAAGATCATAAGATAATTTTGGATCATCATTTGAAAGATAGTGGGAATTACATACTCAAAGAATTTGAGTTTGTAACTCCACAAGGGGAACACAAGTCAGTAATGGCTTGGGTTCCTAAAAATCACTAACTCTTTTCTTTGTGTGCAGGGCAACCCAGAAGAGGAGCTTAAAGATCATCTAATTGTGGATAGTGGTTGCTCTGGAAGTATGACAGGAGACAAAGAGATTCTGTCTGATTTTAGAAATATTAGTGGAGGAAGAGTTGCATTTGGGAATGATCCCAATGGAGGAAAGATTACTGGCAAAGGAACTATCAAAGCAGGGCTTATTGACTTTGAGAATGTTAGATATGTGAAGGAGCTTAAATTCAACTTGTTATCAGTCTCTCAAATTTGTGATAAAAAGCATCCTGTGTTATTCACTGACACAGAATGTCTCATCCTTTCCTCTGACTTTAAACCTGTTGATGATGACATGGTAGTCCTTAGAGTACCAAGGACAAATGATGTGTATAGCTTAGACATGAAGAGTCTACATTCTTATGGAAGAGCCACATGTTTGGTGGCTAAAGAAACATCTGAAGAAGCACATCAATGGCATAGAAGATTGGGCCATGTTAATTTCAAGAATATCAACAAACTGGTCAAAGGCAATCTAGTTAGAGGTTTACCTTCAAAGACTTACAAGAATGATCACTCATGCTTGGCATGCAAGAAGGGTAACAACACAAATCTTCCTGCAAGAAGCTTGAGGAAAGAACTATTAGAGAACCATTGGAGCTGTTACATATGGATTTATTTGGACCTGTCTCTGTGGCAAGTCTAAATAAGAAAAAGTACTGTTTGGTTGTTACAGATGACTGCAGTAGATTCAGTTGGGTTTTCTTTTTGGGTTTTAAGGATGATACTTTTGATGCTATTCAGACTCTCATAATAGCTCTTGAAAATCAATTGAGACTCAAGGTTAGAGGTATTAGATGTGATAATGGAACTGAATTCAAGAACAAGCCTATGGATGACTTTTGTGCAAATAAAGGCATAAAGAGGGAGTTTAGTATTGCTAGAACACAACAACAAAATGGTGTTGCAGAGAGGAAGAATAGGACTTTGATTGAAGCAGCAAGGACAATGCTAGCAGATTCCCATCTACCTATTCAATTTTGGGCAGAAGCTGTAAGTACTGCATGCTATGTACTTAACAGAGTCTCTGTCACCAAACCACAAATGAAGACACCCTATGAATTGCTGATGGGCAATAAACCCAACATTCGTTTTATGAAGCCTTTTGGATGTCCTCTTACTATTTTAAACACCATTGATAATCTGGGGAAGTTTGATGGCAAGTCTGAAGAAGGATACCTATTGGGTTATTGCACTAACAGTAAAGGCTTTTGAGTATACAACAGAGTTACTAAGAAGATTCAAGATTGTCTTCATGTTGAGTTTTTAGAAGATCAAGACAATGAGAAAGGTAAAGGTCCTGATTGGATGTTTGATCTTGAGGTTTTAACCCCTTCAATGAATTATGTTCCTGTTAGAGAAGAAAATCAACCTATGCACAATGGAGAAGATTTACAATATGTTGTTCATGGAGTTCATATTAGACCTGATGCTGTTCCTGATGAAGATCCTGTAAGTCCAAAACAAAGTACTGATGTTCCAAAGCAAAGTACTGATTCTCCAAAACAAAGTACTGTTGCACCACAATCCTCATTATCTGCTGAGGATCAATCTATACAAGAGGAACTTAATCAGATGCTTCTTCAGGATGTATTAGCCCATTCTTACACTGATGAACAAAGGAGAGCTTATGAAGAGGCAAAGAAGAAGAACAAGACTGCAGAGTACTCTCACAGTACTTCTGACAGTACTTTCAACCAAAGTACTGCTGCACATGTTGATAGTGTTTTAGATGATTTGGATGATCCTACCATGCCTGGATTAGAAGAAACTGATGATGAGCTTGAAGATGAAGGTATTTTCTCAGATTTCAATGAAGGTGCTGATTATACTAACTTGGATGATGCATATGGAGTTCCACAGTCTCCAATCTTACGGATTCATAAGAATCATCCAACTGATCAAATCATTGGTCCATCTACTTCTGGAGTTATGACAAGACACAAAGCTAAGGGTTTCACAAAACCTCACAATGCTTTACTTAGCTTTGTGTATAAACAAAACAGGCTGAATCATAAGGACCATCAAACCTGCTTATTTACTTGTTTCATCTCTCAAGAGGAACCCAAGAATATTGCTCAAGCTTTGACTAAAGAAAGCTGGGTTGAAGCTATGCAGGAAGAACTTCTTCAATTTAAACTTCAAGAAGTTTGGGTTTTATGTGATCTTCCAGATGGGAAGAGAGTTATTGGCACCAGATGGGTCTTCAGAGTGAAAAGAGATGAAAGAGGCAATGTTATCAAAAACAAGGCCAGGTTAGTAGCTCAAGGCTATAGACAGGAAGAAGGAGTAGATTATGATGAAGTATTTGCTCCTGTAGCAAGGATTAAGGCTATTAGAATATTTCTTGCTTTTGCTTCATACATGGGTTTTCAGGTTTACCAAATAGATGTCAAGAGTGCCTTTCTCTATGGTACTATTACAAAAGAGGTATATGTGAAACAACCTCCTGGTTTTGAAGATCCTAAACATCCGAACAAAGTCTACAAGTTGGTTAAGGCTCTTTATGGCCTTCATCAGGCACCTAGAGCTTGGTATGAAAGGCTTTCTACATTCTTATTACAACATGGATACAGGAGGGGAGCTATAGACAAGACTTTGTTTATCAAGAGAGACAAGAAGGATATCATGTTAGTTCAAGTTCATGTTGATGATATCATCTTTGGGGATACCAAACAGTCCATGGTTAAGGAGTTTGAGCAGCTGATGCAGAAGGAATTTCAAATGAGTTCAATGGGAGAGTTAACTTTCTTTTTGGGACTTCAGGTTAAGCAGTCAAAGGAAGGAATTTTTATCAGTCAAGACAAGTATGTTAATGACATACTTAAGAAGTTTAATTTTGATGATATGAAGGTTGTTACTACACCTATTAAATCTATCAATTCATTAGGCAAAGATGAAGATGGACAGCCTGTTGAAGTCAAGTTATACAGATCAATGACTGGCTCTCTTATGTATCTTACTGCATCAAGGCCTGATATCATGTTTGCAGTTTGTTTATGTGCAAGATATCAAGTCTCACCAAAGATTTCTCACATGAATGCAGCAAAGAGAATCTTCTGTTATTTAAAATAACATCCTAAGTTGGGGTTGTGGTATCCAAAAGAGTCACCTTTTCACTTAGAAGCTTTTTCAGATAGTGATTATGCAGGTGATAATTATGATAGAAGATCAACAACTGGTGGATGCCAATATCTTGGAAGAAGGTTAGTCTCCTGGCAATGTAAGAAGCAGACAATTGCAGCAACATCATCCACTGAAGCTGAATATGTAGCTGCTGCAAGTTGTTGTGGACAAGTTTTATGGATGCAGAATCAACTCTTGGACTATGGGTTCAATTTCAAAAATACTCCTATCAATATTGATAATGAGAGTACCATTTGTATTGTGAAGAATCCTGTTTATCATTCCAAGACCAAGCACATTCAGATTAGGCATCACTTTATCAGAGATTATTATGAGCACAGGCTCATTAATGTTGTTAAGGTTCACACAGATGACAATGTAGCTGATTTACTCACCAAAGGCTTTGATGTTTCAAGATTCAATCACTTGGTGGTGAGTATTGGCATGATTAATTACTAAGCTACATTTGAGGGGAGGACTATAAGGTGTTAGTATAGTCCTGTGTATTGCTTGAGGGGAGGATAATTATGTATACTTAGTTTCTATGGAAGTATTGCTTGGAAAGTACTGCTTTGGGAAAGTACTGCATACGTGGAAAGTACTGTTTGTCGTTTTAAAGTACTGTTCCAACGGTTATATTGAGGGGTAATTAATGCCAACGGTTATTTTATTTTAGGCAGTGATTTTTCAAATCTCACCTATAAATAACTACTTTCTGATTTTCCCTCTTATATTCATACATTAGCATCGCTTCCATATTACTCTCATTCTTATTCGATTTCAATTCTTATTGTGCTTCCATAATCACCAATGGCGAATCGACCTACTGTTTCAAAGCACAATATGGTAGCTAATTTAGACAAAACTGAAGATAATGAGGCGTTTCATGATATTATTGATTATCTAACTGGGTCGCCCATCAGTTATGCTCTTTTAGTGGAGCCGGATATTATTGAGCCATGGATTCAAGAATTTTGGGCTACTGCCAGAGAAAACATGGAGAATGAAGAATTTTATATTAGGGCTACAGTTGTTGGAAGAACTGTGAAGATTACTGAAGCATCTATTAGAGACGATTTGGTGTTTAATGATAATGATGGTGCTATTCGTTTTGCCAAAGAATTGATTTGGGAAACTTTTGGGCATATTGGTTATGAAGGTTCTTTAACAGAACAAACATTCAGAAAGCAGTTGTTTTGTCCTCAATGGAAGTTTTTAATACATGTGTTGTTACATTGTATTAGTGCTAAAAGTACTTCTTGGGAGCAATTTGGGTCTAATATTGCATCTTCCATGGTGGGATTAGCTACAGATCGTGTTTTTAATTTTTCAAGGCTAATTCTTGATGGCATGCTTTCTCATATCAATCTTGGATCAAAATGGTTAATGTATCCCAGATTTGTACAAGTTTTTCTGAACAAACAACTTGCTGATGTTCCTAAGCCTACAGACTTATTGCCTGTTATTGTTCAACAATCAAAGATTTTTACTTTTATGGCTAGAAGAAGTGATCTATTTAGAGGTCCAGATACACCATTAACTACTTCCATGATGGAGGTTTTTCAGGCTGTTAGAGTTGATGTTGAAGATGATGCAGCAAGTGAAAGTAATGCATCTGAAGGTACTGCATCTGTTAGTACTGATTCTCAAGAAGGTACTGCATCTGCAAGTACTTCTTCTCCAGAAGGTACTGCATCTCCACAGGGTACTGTTTCCTCAAGCCCTGAGGTTCAAGAAAAAGTTGTGAGATCACCTTCTACATCTCAACAACTATATGTTCCTGTTTCTCAAACAGAGGAACATTCACATATTCAAGGTGCAGATCCATATACTATACCTCGTGAAGGTTTATCTTTGGATAATTATGCTTTGATAAGGGAGATTGTTAAGTTGCAAAAGACTACTAAGGTTCAAGCTAAGCAGATAAAGAAATTGAAGATAAAATTTAGAAGGCTAAAGACTTTTGTCTGGCCTTTGATCAAAGAATTTCGTATCTGGGTCAAATCAAAGAAGAAAGCACAAAGGCAGTCTCAGACAAGTAAACACAAAAAGGTTCATAAACCATCTTCTGTCAACTTGAGGAGGAATTTAGAAGAACAGAAATTGAAAGAAGATATGGTTAAAGAGAATGAACCTGAAAGTTCTAAAAAGTCTGAAGAAAAGATCATTCAAGATACTGATGAGCAAGTTCAAGTTCAAAGTACTGCTGATAATCAAGGTACTGAACAACAAAGTACTGGTTTTCATGATACTTTCAGACAAGAAGTAATAACTCCAAGAGTTTTAGATTTTGATGAGGAAGCTGGTCCTTCAACAACTGTACATGAAGAAGTTGTTGGTCCCTCAACTGTTTTCTAAGAGGAGGAAGTTATTCTCAAACCCATTCATTCTGCAAGTGATGATGAGTTCATTGCTACAATTTTAGGAGATTTATCACAACCAAGAGGAGGAGTTACTATTCGAGATGTACAAGAAGAAGAACAACAAAGAACTTCTCAACCTGCAATTGATCCTAAGGATAAAGGAAAGGGTGTTCTGGTTGAAACAAAGAAGAAAAATTTAACTTTAGCAGAACTTAGAGCAATTGAAGTTGCTAGGAATGAAGCTGTAGCTAGAAAAGTTCAAGAAGAGTTAAATGCTAAAGATAGAGAAGATCAGGAAGCTCAAGAAGCTCGGAATAAAGAAGCAGCTCAAAAGGTACAAGATGAATTAGATGCTGAAGCTGCTGAACCATTACAGTCACCTGTTCCTGTTAGATTTATGCCAAGAAGAATTAATAAAGCTAAAGACAAAAATGCTATGATGGCTTATCTGAAAAGTCAAGGGTATAAAGGGTTACAGAAGTTTAATTATTTTGAGATGAAAAGATTATATGATGCTGCTAGGGAGGATTATAAGAAGAAAGTTGCAGACATCAAAGATTTTAGAGAAGAAACTACTTTGACTGAAGCTGAAAGAAAGAAGAGTTTGAAAAGAAAAAGGAAAACTGAAACAGATGTTCAGTTCTCAAATAAAGAAAAAGTTGAATTAAGATCTGAGACTAGTGATGAATTAAAGAATTATCTCAGAATGGTAGATTTTGATTATACAAAAGAAGATGATGACATGAAGATGAACAGATCAAAGATTAGTGCTTTTGAAGTTGTGAAATCCAAAGATGGATATTATATCATTTTTCATAAAGAAGATGAAAGCTTCAAAGTTTTCAAAAGGCTATGGGACTTACTGCACATTATAGATAGAGTAGACCTATTCTATTTATATCATGTGGTGAAAGCTTATTTTGAAAATAATCCATTAGAAGGGATTGGTTTAGTTTTACATGGTGATCTTATTACTATATGGGAAACTGAAGAAGAGAGCATTGATGATATTTGGAAGAATCAAGAAAGCTGGGAAATTGTTTGCTGGAGATTCTTTGAAGAGTCTGGAGTTCATGTTTTAGAGTTGGAAAATGGAACAATGATACACATGTTTGCAGAAAGAAGATACCCTCTCACAGTTGAGTTCATGAGAAGAATGCTAGAGCATGGAATGGAAGTAGAAGAGGATAATGAAACTGCTTGCATGGTTATCAACTTATTTATCAACTGGACTACTATTGCTGAGGATGATCAATAACTGGTATGAATTTTATTTGAATAAATACTTTTTGATATATCAGTACTTTTATTCAAAGTATTGCTTATCAGACAATACTTTCATCAAAGTACTGTTTGCAGAAATAAACCAGTTAAATGAATTTTAGAAGAAACCTTTTGCTAAGTAATAATATTTTGAAATAAAGGTTGAATAAATGGTTTTTGTGATGATAACATCAATAGGTTATCAGTCCATCATGGTTACAAAAGGATTGACTAATCCATGAGCAAACGGCTCTGGTAAAGATATATCAAATCCGTTTTTAGTTGACAACTTGCTAATAAGTTGGATGGTAATCAACTCACCATATCAGTAATGTGAAGAGTTGGCTAGCCCACAAGAAAATGGCTTGTGGTAAAGGCTGTGGAAAAACCATTATTGGTAATTAGTTCATCATTAGATAGAAGAACTAACTAGTCCAGAAGGGTACAACTTTTGGTAAAGACAAAACAAATATGTTGATAGCTGATGATTTGCTAAAAATTATATGGTTATCAATGTACCATGGTCTTACACACCAAAACATTTGGCTATTCCAGAGATAATGGCTTTGGTAAAGAGATCTAAATCCATTAAGTTTTCAATGATTCACCTCTCACAGGAGTTAACACACCTGGAAGTGATGAGAATAGTATGCAACTTTAAACTGAATTAATGTAAAAATTGTCATATGTTGCTGTGTTGCTGAAAAGATGGAGTTTGCTGGATGCTGCTGTGAAAGAATTATTTAGAGATACTTTGACAAGCATAGACACTACAGAGATACAATCCAAAGACTAAGAAACAATCTGTCCTTAAAGATGAAGTTGTTAAAGATATATTCACAAAAGGGAACTTGAAGTCAAGCAAGTAGAATTCAAGTTAGGGGAGGATTGTTGGGATATGAAAGTGCTGAAGATATGAAAGTACTGAAGATATGAAAGTACTGTAAACTGCAAAGTACTGGAAGAAGTCAAAGAGTCAAAGTACTGCACTACGAAGTCAAAGTACTGCAAGAACACAAGAAATGTTATATTCGTTTATGGAAAGTATTGTATTCTATGTTTAGATTACTTGTCGTACAAGAATACAAATTGTAAACCGACTAGGATATTCTTGAGCCTATAAAAGGACTCCTAGATTGGCATTAGAGATACAATTTAGAGAACGAGTTTATACGATTTAGAGTTTACGAATTCACAAGTTATTTAGTGTTTTAGAGAGAAGTTCGATAATCTTAGAGTTGTTTAGAGTATCTGCATAATAAGCAGATTTAGAGTTTATAATAAAAGTTATTCTTCTTAGCTTTGTTAAGTAAATTCCGCGTACTTGATAAAGATTGCTCGGTGTTTCTATGTTAATAACTTAGGATTTATCCGAGGTTATTAAACCTTAACAAGCTAGTTAATGTTAGTTTGATTAAAGTATATCGATCCAACAATGTATTTTTATTATTATCAAATAAAACTGCACAGTGAGTGCAGTAGATACATCCATGAGATACATACAACAAGCATCATTACATGAAAAGAAAACTCAACACAACATTCAACTACCAACTGACCACAAAAGCTTCACATCCTACCCCACAACCCCAACCAAACCACCATCTACCACCTATGGCTTCTTTGGGAGGGCCCACTCTGGCATGACCTTAGGCGCTTTTCACCTATCTATCACAATGTAAACCTTAGGGCTTGCTAGCCCCATCACCACTACCCCTACAGGTGGTAAGGATGATGAAGGTCCCTCTTGTGGTGGTGCTGACAACAGTGGTGGCAAAAGGTGGCATCTGCAGTTCTCCTAATGGAAGGATTCTTGCAAGGGGAGGCACATCCAAGACCCTTGAAGTAGCATCGTTATCTGTGCTTGCATATGGGGAAATGTAGCTTGACATGGAGTCTGAGCTATCTTCCTTGATAATAACATCTTGTGACATTGGTTGAGTTGAAGAAGGACCAGCAACAACAGAGTGAGCATGTGCATGAGTTCTTTTTCTTGATGTAACTGCTTCAAACACCTCTCTTTTTTTACCTGGATTATTCAGGATATAATGCCATGCTTCTTCATCCCAAAAGCTATTCGATATTGAGGTGTCCGATGAGACATTGATTGGGTTTGAATTGCTCATGGTGATTTTTGGTAAAGTTGCTTTTGACAGGTTATAGGAGAGAGAAGTGTTGATGTGTTAAAGTATGTGAGTCTAATATTCTTAAATAGAGGATTAAGTTGGATCAGTAAGTTAATGAGGGGAAGGTATAAGTTTTTGAGGAGTAAATGAAGTCTTTGACTTTGGTGGAAGGATTAATAACTTGAAGTTGACCTGTTGACTGGGTGGTTTAGTATTGGACTAACCATTGCCAGCAGATATTTTATCTACTTCTAGTTATTCTCTAACCTTAACAATGCTTTTAGTGTGTGATTTATGTTTATTATACACAAGTATGAAAGATTTGTTGCATACGTTGGAGTTGTTATTGTTTAGTGCTTGTACTGTTGGTTATGCAGAGATTAAGTCTAACAGTGGCAACCATAATACAAGCAGTGGTAAAAGGTACTCTTACAGTGGAAAAATAAAATAGAGAAATTTCATTCAAGATGAAGATTCATTACATTCAAAGTGAGAGTGCTCCTAACCACAATCAAAACACAAAAGATTAAAACCTAACACAACCTACATCATCATCTCATACATCAGCTACTCCATTGGCTTCTTGCCCTTGCCCACATAGTCGTGTTTGTTCTTCTATGCTCTCTTCCTTTTGTTCTCAAAGGTTGTCTGCATTCTTGGACAAGGAAGACCAAGAACTTGTGGAGAAGGCCTTGGTAGTCTTGTAGACTTCTATGGTATAGTTATCTGCTTCATGTTTGAGAGAACTGTCTTCAATGCTTCTGTCAGAGCCTTTGGCAACTCTTTGGTCAAGGAATAGGTCTCATCATTATTCTCATCATCATCTGATGAGATGGAGTAGAAATCAAGAGAAGGTGCAGGTTTGGCAACAGGTGCACGCTTGGCAGTCTCTTTAGTTTGCTTCTTGGATGAAGTGCTTCCAGCCCATGGTGGAAAGTATCCAGCCCACCCTGATGCCTCTGAGGAAGACTCTGAATCAATCAGAAACTCTTACTCTGAATCAGAGGAGATGTCAATGATGTTGGAAGGTTTACTCATGATGATTTTTAGGGTTTTTGTGAGTTTGAATGTGTTTTGATAAAGACTACAATATGCCAAGCCTCTTTATATAGGCAAAGTCGGTCACAAGGGTTCATTAATGAATATATTTACTTTTCCCTATTTTGGTAGGTTAAAGAGTAAATATAGATATTATCGGGTTGACTTTGGAAGATATTTTTAGATAGTGGCTTGGTTAAAAGTAACTTTGGTTAAGAACAAGTTGGTTATTCCTACTCTTTGTATTATGCTATCACATGCAGATACATAACCAATCTTGGCTGGGAGTTGAACTTAAATGGTGTATAACTGAGATACACAACAAATGGTTATTGATTCACCATGTCTAACCCACATAAGAATCAACTAGTCCAGAGCAAACGGCTACTGGTAAAGACATATCAAATCCGTTTATGGTTGATAGTTTACCAAAAACTATATGGTTATCAACTCACCATATTCTTTATGATTAAGAGTTGGCTAGTCCATAGCAAAAGGCTCATGGTAAAGACATATCAAATCCGTTGATAGCTAGTAGTTTGCTAAAAACTATGATAAGAGCAGTCTATTTTTATATTTTTTCTTTACCACTGCTCTTTGCAAATTTTTGTGAAAATTTACCACTGCTAGTTCACAGTTTCCACTGACAGTAGTATTTTTACCACTGTTGATCTAGCCGTTACAACTATTGTGTCAGTAACTAATTTTATTTTACTAGTCGTTGTAGAAAAATTGCTTTCCATATATATAGGGTAACTTTTTAGAAGATTATCTACTTTCCTATTTGATATTTATCCCCTAAAGATAAATACTTTCCTTAGATAATCGTTCTTGCACAAAACTCTTAAACCTTACCTCTATATATCTTTTGTCTCAATTGGCTAGTTATTCCTTCAATTCTTACTAACATAATATCTTTTTCATCAAAAGTTTCTATGGCACCATTAAAATTTGCAGATGAGCACAACCAAGTGGCCTACTTAGAAAAATCAAACGAGAAGAGTGACCCTGTTTTTCATCAGATTGTGGACTTTCTCAATACTACCCATATAAGGTATGCTTTACTTTTAAATCCCACAATCTATATCTCTCAAATCAAACAGTTTTAGACTTCTGCTCAGTCCATAACACTTGAGAATAGAGATACACATGAAATAGTGGATGCTCTAAGAGCCACTGTGGATGGGGTAATTATTGATGTTACTGAGGCATCTTTGAGGAGAGTTCTCCAATTGATTGATCTCAATGGTATCATCATATTACCTATGCCAGAAATACATGAAAATTTATCATCCATGGGGTATGATACCACTGATAAAAAGGCTACTTTCAAAAAGAGTAGTTTTGTCCCCACTGGAGATTTTTGATACATACTCTTTTACATTGTCTTAGTCCAAAGAAAACATCTTATGAGCAATTTAGTTCAACCATGGCTTACCCTTTGGTTTGTCTAGCCACTGATAAGATTTTTAACTGGTCAAAATATATTTTTACAAGTATGACTGGCAATGTAAAGAGTTCAACAAAATTTTTAATGTATCCAAGGTTTGTGCAAGCAGTGCTAAATGAGTTTCAACTGTAACCCCATACAAGAACTTATAAAATCCGTTGCCTTAAGCCTAAAGTTTTTCAAAATATGAATAAAGATGGCAATATGGATTTTACATCTCTCTTTCCTCAAATGCTTGCAAAGATTTCACAAGTACAAACTACACCCATAATCACTGTTCCACACATTGATTATACTCCACCAGTTTCTCACACCTATGAGAGGAGGCAAAAACAGCCAACTCCTCCCATTACAAGACATCATGTACATGATCCTTTTGGTTTAGGCACAAGCAGTGGTGGTTCTAGGCTTCAATCTAGTCCAACTAGGGAGGAACCTGAACCAATGCCCTATGATCCACCTCTCCCAACAGGTTACATAGTTGGAAGTGTTGAGGGCAGTGGGCAACCAATGGAATTGATGGAAATTTGTAAAACATTAGCAAAGCAGGTTAAATCTCTGGAACAATACTTGGCACAACTTAAGGAGCAGCATGCCAAGGATATTACATCTTTGAA
The DNA here is from genome assembly GCA_019973895.1 of Chrysanthemum seticuspe. Lineage (NCBI taxonomy): Eukaryota > Viridiplantae > Streptophyta > Magnoliopsida > Asterales > Asteraceae > Chrysanthemum > Chrysanthemum seticuspe. The sequence goes on along the minus strand of BPTQ01000009.1, from coordinate 113,473,225 downwards.
GGAGGAGATTCAGACCTTGAAGGAAGAGTTGCAGGGGTTAAAGCAAAGAAGAACTGCAAAGATTGTGCTATCATCTCCATCCTCACCTCCTGATGGTGATTCAGAAGATTTCAGTGCAGATTTGGGTAATTCTCCCAAACAGGGGAGGAAAACAGGTGCTGAAGCTAAGGGGAGGAAGCTACATTTTGGAGATAAAGGTGTTATAAGTAAAGGCACATAGGAGGTTATTGAGCAAGAAGAATAGCAACTAGAGCAAGAAATTTTCAGTACTGCAACCACTGATGATTTCATTCCCACTGTAGAAGAAATTACCACTGATGATCAAGAGATTACCACTGCAGAGGAAGAAATCAAAAAGAAGAAAGGTAAAGCAGTTATGGAAAGTGAAGAGAAACCTGGAAGGAAGATTTCTAAGAAAGAACAAGCTCAAATTTCTTTTGATGCTGAAGTTGCTCAAAAGATCAGAGAAGAAGAAGAAGCAAAGAAGAAAATGTTAGATGAACAAGAAGTTGCAGACTTCATGGAGGCTAAAGCACTGGACAGAATGGAGGATACTGATACACTAGATGTTAATCCAATTTCCACTGTTCCACCTACAGTTCTTAGAGAAACGACTCCAGAGTTTTCATATGTGCCTACAGAAGAAGAAATAGAGTTCTTGATTGCACATGATCCAGTAATCAAGAAGAAGGCAATTGACCTTGTAGCTGATAAATCTTTAACTGAAGAACAAAGAACAGCTCAGTTAAAGGACTTTATTCTGATGAAGAATAATCAAGCACTTCAAGAGGTAATTGGTTCAGTCAGAAAAGGTCAAAAGAAACCAAGGCAACCAACTAAAGCACAAGTTATTGCATACATGAAGACTTATTGTTGCAATGTTGGTGGCTGGAAAAGACATCAATTCAAAGGAATGCCTGATGATAAAGTTGAAAGTATCTACTACAGAGTTCAAAGACAAGATAAAGATTTCATTCCAATGGACTCTGAAGAAGAAGCAAGAAGGTATCCTGGTTTGAAGAGAAAGGACAAAGAAAGTGATTCTCAGACTGCTAAGAAGACAAAGTTTGCTGAAGAACAAGAAGTTCCAACTGAGAAATTTACTGAAGAACAACTCATTGATATGATTGTGATCGAAGAAGAAGATTTTTATCCAGAACCACTGCAAGTCAGACATCCTATCATTGATTGGGAAGTATACAATGATAGCAATTTTGCTCCAACATGGAAGATCACAAGGCTAGGTGGTGAAACTCAATCATTTATTCAATTTGAAGATCTCATCAAAGCTTTTGACAAAGATGATCTTGACAAATTATGGAAATTAGTTCAAGAAAGGTTTGATGCTGAAGATCTCAAAGATATGAAGGAGATGCAGTTATGGGTTAATCTTATAAGGCTCTATGAATCAGATGTTAATGATGATTTCTGGAAATTCTCATGTTCATGTCCTGGTACTAATGGTTCTACTATGATTCATGCAAAGTTCATCATGTTTCTACAGCAAATGGAGTAGATGCATTCATGCTTGCTGAGAAAGAATATCCACTCAGAACTGGAACTCTCACAGTGATGTTATGTACAACAATAAGAGTTCATGAAGACAATGATAAGGTCAGAGCATTGTTACTTAGGCTTCAAGATCACTGTTCAAGAGCTATTACAAATTTTAAGGAAGAAGTGAAGTGTTTGGTAGAATTCCCCAAATTCTTGAAGATCATGCAGATTGAAGAAACTTATTGATTTGCAGAGAAATCATAAGTTTAGGGGAAGATTGTTGGGAATAATCTGTTACCACTGATAGCTGTGGAAGACACTGCTAAGTATTGCACTAGCAGTGGAAACGTATTACCACTGCTGGCACATTATTACCACTGCTATTAGATAATTGTTAGGAAAACGTGTTTAGATAAGTATAGAAAAGATCTTGTGTATATTCTATATTGTTAGCTTTATACTTATCTTGTAAAGGACTCCTTGTACTATAAGAGGAGGTCCTAGGTCATTGTCTTAGGTACTTACTTACATATGTATTATTCATATTAGCTTCAAGGTGTAACCCTAGTGATAAGCAAGATCACTCGTATTATTCATTAATAATATTGGAGCTTAGTTTTGTGTTTAATTTGTGTTCACTTAAATACATCATATAATCCGTCTTCTAAGTATTACTAAGTAAATTCCGCGTGCTTATTAATATAATACAAAATATCACTGACACAAGGTGTGTGTCAAGATCCATCAGAATAACATGGGTGCTCTACAATAACAGGTTCAAATGGTTGATCAAGGAAATGTTCAGACTGGGGTTAATGGTCTTCGATGCTACAACTACAACGAGAAGGGTCATCTGGCTAATGCGTGCCCAAAGCCAAGAACAAGAGGTAGCGCTTATCACAAAGAGGCTTTACTCTTGGCTCTCAAGGATGAAGTTGGTGGAACACTTACCAACAAGGAACATAGCTTCACGGGTAATGCAAAAATCTAATGATGACATGGAGGACTTGCAAGCTAACGCAGCTGTGATGTTAATGGCAAACATGCAAGAGCTCCACATGAGTGACACAGGCCTAGTGTATGACACTGATGGCTTGTCTCAGGTATCAGATCCGAACATATGTCTTATACATGATCTGATATCTTTGCCTGCATCTGCATCCGATGAGGCATAGAGTGTTCAACTCGAGCCTTCTACATCTCATCGCGAAGAGATTCAAATGGATCCCGTAGTTACATTTGACGATCAAGATGATCTTATGGTTAATATTGATAATCAAGTTGACTCCGTGATTATATTTGAGGATCTAAGTAATGAATATGTGGAGACTCAAGTTGAACAAAATGAGCCTCTGTCGAATCCAGATCCCGGTCTCATGACTGATGAGTGGCCTTTTACTCATCATTTTAAGCCCGAAAAACCCACAAAAATGTCTAAAAACACAGAAATATACCCAATTATGCTATAGATATCCTTGGAGTGTGTTTTTATGTATTTCAGGTACAAAGGATCGAAAACAGGGCAAAAACGGATAGAATTAAGCTCGGAATGGAAAAGTGCTTTGCGGACAGAGCCGAGAAGATAATTTTCTACATTTTCAGAGACCGGGATACATTTTTGGGAGTGAGCTTGGGAATCAGACTCAAAAACCCTAACCTAAACCTAAAATTGTCATTCTACCCTTCCACCCGAACCTAAATGACCATTTTACCCTTCACAAAATTCAAAATTACTCTTTTACCTTTTAAACTTAGTTTTTATTTAAAACCAATTATTACCAAAAAGTTTTCCTTTAAAAAAAAGTTTTAGACCAAAAACAGAAAAATACAAATTTTAGTTTTAACAAAATACAAAATAACCTTAAACCCTTTCTAAATCCTTTTTGACCCCCTTCATTTCCCTATTTGAACCCCTCTAATACCCCACTTGAACTTCCCATACATTTTGACCTTCTGATAACATCAAATAGTCCTGAATATTAAGTGTCAATTTCCCCCGATAATGCTTGTAATTTATATCATTTATATGGATTTACGCTTGTTTTCCACTTTAAGGTAAAGTACGTGTTAGGAATTAGAAATTCCAGGTATTAAAGAGTCGGTCACCTCAAGCATATGTAATCGTTAGGAAGCTCGTAGTCGTAGTTCTTTTTAGTTAAGTAGTATTTAGTTAAGTAACACCGTGGAGGACGGACGGGTCTTTACCCACTGTATGCCTGATCCACAGCCCGAGGTGTGGCGATTTATGTAAGACTATAAATACTCTCTACCTTCCAAGGTAGAGAGTTGGAGCTCATAATAATATCTTTCACTTTCTCTCACTAAGTTCCCTAAACCTCTAACTTTCTCTCTCTAGAACTCCATTCATACGCCACTTTGTGTTATGGTTTGATGTGTATGTGAAAACTAATATCCTACAATTGGTATCAAGAGCCATGGTTAGATCATATCTCGCACATCTTTGGATTTTTAGTGGTTTTTAGGTGGTTTTTGAGTTTGAAAAGTTTAGTGGTTTGTGCATCATTTGGTTGATTTCTTGTGTTAAAGCTTGGATTTTGTTAGTACTTTTATGTTTAGAATCATCACAAGTGTTTAGGTTTTCATTTGGTAAGCTTGAATCATCTTGGTTGGGTTGTTTTTGGATTGAAAAGTGATGTTTATGTGGTTTTTCTTGCTAGCGACTTGATATACGGATATCTTTCTTCGTAGCGACTTGCTTCACAATTTTGTAGCGAGTTACAGTTTTGGAGCTAGCGACTTAGACCTAGCGATTAACAGTACAAGTAGTGGACTCTCCACTACGGGTAGCTACTTGGTGGTAGAGACTTGGTCTGTAGCGAGTTGCTTTTTAGCGACTTGAATCTTTAGCGACTTGAGTAGCGAATTGCTGCCAAAATTTTGCTAGCGACTTGAGGCTTAGCGAGTTATCACTTAGCGACTTGGTTCAAGGGTTATAGCGACTTGGTTGATTTTTAGGAAGAAGAGGTTTGACCAAAGTTGACTTTTTACGTCAAAACTTCAAACGGCCATAACTTTTGATCCGTAACTCCGTTTTCAGCGAAATACCTGTCAAAACGACCGGAACAGCCTGAATATTGTGAGGTTTCATGACGATGTCTTGAAACGAATTTTTCGAGGCCTAAATCCTCTCTGAAAGGAAGTTATTGAGCTTTTAAGTTTTTAGACCTAAATTTCTCCATAAAATCGTGCAACAACCAACCCAAATCACAACCAAACAACATCTCTGCTTATCCCACAAACAATCATAAGACCTAACACACAATTGTCTATCATTGTGTCGATCCATCAGTCATCTTAACACATTCCATTGGTCATTGCTTAACGGTTTGGTCTTGATTTTAGTAAAATCCCGCGAAAGATTCTATTTCTCGGTTTAAATCATAGACTTGTAAAATCCCGTGCATTCTACCACATCATGTCTTACTCTACTGACCCAGTGATTTCAGAAGTGCTTAAATTGTATGATGCTGTGGACAATAATGTTAATGAATGCTACACTGAACGATTAAAGATGTTTGAATTAAACAATGAGGATGTGAGATCTTCATGTTCTGAGTACAATGAGAATGAATTGCACCTGCTACAGAATGCCATGCAAATGGAATGCGGCATTGAGCCCTATCAGCTACTTCATCTGCACCTCATACAGCTGTTATCCATAGCTGGGGATCGAACATGTAGTGCTCTTTTCCGCCAGGACTTACCTACATTGACAAGAAGCTTGCTGTTGAACTTAGAGCATTTAAAGCTACAACTTACCAATGAAGAAGTTCAAAAGGATGGTTCCAGTGCAGCTCTTCAAGTAATCTACAAACAATTTCAGCCATTCATCAGTGGGGAATATTCAGCAGATTACGATCAACACTTGACTGGAATTTCCTTCAAAAAACATACTGGAATGGAAATTCAGGAATTCATTGAGACATTTATCCAACTCATGGATAATGTGAAAAAGTACATTGAGGAAACTGCACAAAAGGATGAAAAAGTCAATGAGTGTCAGGTGCAGTTGAGAGATTGTTGTGATAAGTTGGGTAATGTATCTGTGGAAGAATCGGGTGTTGCTGAATGCAGAATGTTAGAGAAAACAAATAATGATGAGTCGGACAATGCTAAAATAGAATCTTCATACTCATGTTCACAAGAGATAGAGGTGCACCAGTCACAACCCGTGCAAGCTAATGCAAAGGAACGCTCCATGGAAGCTTCGGATGTACCCAAGATAGAGATGCACCGGCCACAACCTGTGCACGTTAATGCAGAGGAAAGTTGCATGAAAGTTTCTGCAGTACCTAGGTATGCATCTTCTTCTCAAAATGATGATTATGAATTGCATGAGTACACTGCATTTGTGCCTGATGATTCCTTGACCACTGAACTCAATACCTATAAGGATCAAGTTGCCATATACGAACAGCGTGCTAAGTTTGAACTTACCACTCGTGAGCAGGAGATGGATATCCAAATGCGTACAATTATTAGAAAAAGTAATTTTAGAGAAGAAGTATTAAAACAAGAGTTAAACTCCTTACAAGAAAAGCTTTCCAAAATTGATAAGCAAAAACACGAACTTCAAGAAAATGTTAAAATGCTTAAGCAAGAATTCAAGGCTAAGGAATGAAAACTTTTGAATGATTTTTCCAATCTAAAAACTTTGAAAAACAAGCTTGAAAATAAGTTGTACGTACAAGGGAATACCATTCAAACTGCTCACATGATCACTAAGCATCGAGTCTTAAGCGATAAGCATAGCACTCCCCTTGTTGAGGAACCAAATCCAGAGGTAATTAAAAAGGCTAGAAATGCTCATAAGGTGCTTTATGATGGTAATGAAATCCTTAAGCCTAGGCAGAAACCTAGTTGCGTTGAGTGCATTGAGGAAGATAAGAAATCTGATGAAGTCACTAGGGAGAAAATGAATAAGAAGTTAGAAGATCCTGAGTGTAAAAAGAATAACATAACGATCAAACCCCATAATTACACTAAAGAAAATTGGATCTCCTTGAACAAGTTTAAGCCTCAGACTCTATTAACCCCTGAACAAGTGTTCTGGAAAAAGGATTTAGATAAGCAAAAAGCATAGAATCTTGTTGTAACGAACCCTCCCCTTAGGAAAATGCCTAGAGCGACTGTGTATCCTCCGAATACACCAATGCACTAAAAGCAAGACCTTAAATAGTCAATATGTTATCTTTCAACTATTTGTTGATTTTGAGAAAACTTGCAAGAAAAGGATCACACCCACTGGTGTTACTGAAGGAGAAAGGGGTTTTGAGCAAACTAAAGAATGTTATTTAACTGAAGTCATGCCTTTCTTTAAACAACTAAAAGATCATTTTGAGAGTCTTAAAAAAGGAATGAATTCAGACATTAAAGAAATGGAAAAGGAATTTGATGCAATGATTGTTGAGGTTAGTGATTATGAGAGAGAATTAAAATATAATGAGATTGAGAGGAAGAACTTGCATACACTGAATGAGAATCTGATTTCTGAATGTATTGCTCAATATGTGTTTTTCACTACTACAAATTGTTCCATTAATGCTTCATAAATTTCATGAATTATCTGTTGCTCTGAAAGTCTCCCATGATCGTGTCATTGAGCTTGAAACAACAAATTCAAAATTGCATGAGAAAATAGAACAGGATGATCATGATAACTTGGTCAAACATTATTCTAAATTAGAAGTTGAACATCTTGCTTTGCAATTAAAACATCAACATCTCAAAGAAAATGTTAAAACCTCAAATATCAAGACATCCTCTGATGCTCCTAAGTTTGATGCAGTTTTTGAAATTAGCAAACGTGATGAACAAATTCGAGCTCATTATAACACGATCAAAAGATTGAAAGCCCAAATTTCACAACTAAAAGGTGAAAAGAAGGATGTGACTGGTACCCATATGCCTCCTCCTTTAGATTCTCAGAATTTCCAACTTCAAAACATAATTGATAACTTGCAAAAGGAAAATGATTGTTTTAAAGCTGAAATTTCAAAGGTTAATGATCAAAACAAAGAGTTATGTGATTCATTTAAAGTTAATCATGATAAACAAATTGAAAAGATAACTTCTTTACTTAACGATATTGAGAATCTGAAGCGTGAGGTGAAAGGAAAGTTGCCAATCCCAAATTGCAAATACTCTGTTCCTAAGGTTTCTGCTTGTGATAAATATGCTATCGATATGTTATATATTCCCCCGCCCATTAGGAATAATGAACTTGCACATAAAGCATATCTCTCATACCTTAAGGACAGTTTGAAGGGTCTCCGTGAGATTGTTGAAGATGAAAGATTAGAAAAACCTTTTGATAGTACTATAGCCTATGCCTGCATGGATGCCAAACGATCTCAGGAACTCTTAGAGTATGTAATTGTCACAAGTCCGAAATCTAGCAATAGGCGAGATAGAATAGTTGTGCCTTGTTCTATGCCTAAAACCAAGCATGTGACCCTTGATATGCCTTGTTCCATGTCAAAATTCAAGCAAGCAACCTTTGATGTGCCTCCTAGAATTTCATATCCCAGCACTTCTAGACCAGAAATGCAGAAACTAGTGAAGCCATGTAATGTTCCCATCGTTACTTCTACAGATGTTAAGATTGACACTAAAGTTAGCGGGTCAAAACCTAGAAGCAATGCAAAGAAGGATAGGATTACGCAAACTAAAAGTGTTCACGATAAGGAAGTGAAAGAACACCATAGGGACAAGAAGTTTGATTTGAACAAAAAGAATCGTGTTGGTTCTAGTATTAGCTCTAAGCTTACTGAAATTAATTCGAGGCCTCATGCTGTCTGCAAAACATGTAAAAAATGTTTATTTTATGGTAATCATGATAAATGTGATGTGTTATTTCTGAGGTCTAAAATTCATAACCCAGTTAAAAAGGCTTGGAGAGAGAAACAGATTAAGCAATCTTGGAAACCTACAGGGAATGTGTTTACAAATGTAGGATTTCAGTGGAAGCCCACAGGTCGAATATTAACGAATGGCAAACCTTACCCCTTAGCTAGATCCACTATGCCTAGAATAGTTCCTGTTAAGGTTTGGAAGCCAACTGGTAGAATAATCCCATTAAGCACAAAATGTCATTTGACTAAGTCTGATGCTTCTACTAGTTCAGCTCCTAAGGATAATGCCATTGCATCTAGGGTTTCTGCTGATTCAAAGACTGTTTGTGCTAACCAAAAGGAACCCATCAGCACGTGGGGATCCAATGTTTCCAATTCTCTGTCTTCGTCTGTTGTCCAAAGCAGGTCGTATAAATCGTCCCTTGGTATTTGGATTCGGGCGGCTCTAAACATTTGACTGGGCTCTTAACAATGACGTCTGTTCACATCAGTTCAGGCCTCGTTCTTCATCACTATGGCGTCTGCAGATAACACTTCAGGCCCCGTTCCTCATAGAAAAGAAAAGTGTACGCTCTTCTGTGCGCTTTATCTTCAGCTAAAGAGAAATTCTCTCATGAATGGCCATACTCATCTACATTCTTCATCAACAAGCTTCATGTTTTTCCACGCTCATTCAGTCATCAAGTGGATCTACGTTCATTGGTGTATACTCTTATTCACTTGTTAAATCAAAAATGGCAAATTTGGATGCAATTTTTGAGGGGGAGAAGAGTGAATATACTACATGATGATGGATGTTTGAATAATGCATACGACTTAGTTTTTGATGATGATGAGTGTATATTATTTTTGATGAAGAGTGAATATACTAAGGATAACTGGGATTCATTGTTTTGATTTTTGATCTGCTCCAACGCCTAATGCTTCACTCACTAAGGATAATTGGGAATCAATGTTTGGGATTCATTGTTTCAAGATATGCTTGATGAGTACTTCTCGGAATTCTCAAGAAACCTTATCTCCAGTTACTTCACAAGGCGTTCTTAATGACTATCATTGCAGTTGCACTCATGAATAGTGATCCGCTCTTTGGTATTCCTTTGCCAAATCTTCACGGATCATTGTTTCATTGTTCTTTCCTAAATGTGAACTCTGTAAATCAACCACATGAACACCTCAGAAAGTGGACTCATGATCATCCATTAGACAACATCATTGGAAATCCCTCTCGTCCAGTATCAACACGCAAACAACTTGCAACTGATGCCTTATGGTGCTTCTTCAACTCCGTACTCTCTAAGATCGAACCAAAAGATGTTAAAACCGCCATGAATGAAGACAACTGGTTCAATGACATGCAAGAAGAAATTCATGAGTTTGATCGACTTGATGTATAGGAGTTAGTACCTGCTCCAGATTGTGCAATGATTATTGCTCTAAAATGGATTTTCAAAGTGAAACTTGATGAGCATGGTGATGTGTTGAAGAACAAGGCTCGATTAGTTGCTAAAGGATACCGTCAATAGGAGGGTATTGACTTTGAATAATCTTTTGCTCCTGTTGCTCGAATTGAGGCAATCAGAATCTTTTTGGCTAATGTTGCTAGTAAGAACATGGTAGTCTATCAGATGGACGTGTAGACAGCATTCCTGAACGGAGATCTTAAAGAAGTCGTCTATGTCAGCCAACCTGAAGGTTTTGTGAATCCAGAGCATCCTACCCACGTTTATCGTTTGAAGAAGGCTCTGTATGGTTTAAAACAAGCTCCAAGGGCATGGTATGATACACTATCAAAGTTTCTTCTATCTACCGGATTCAGCAAAGGAGTAGTTCATCCTACATTGTTCACCAGGAAGTCAGGAAAACACTTAATTCACGTTTAAATTTATGTTGATGATATCTTTTTTTGCCTCGACTGACCCCAATGAGTGTGACCGTTTTTTTTCAAACGAAATGAGTTCTAAATTTCAAATGTCAATGATGGGACAAATGTCATTTTTTTTGGGATTACAAATTTCACAAAGTCCCAGAGGCATTTTCATAAATCAATCTAAATATGCAACTGAGATCTTAAAGAAATTTAGATTTGATTCAAGTGACCCTGTTGACACTCCCATGATTGATCGAACCAAACTAGATGAGGACCTCTCAAGGATCATGGTAGACCAAACAAAATATCGTAGTATGATTGGATCCCTGATGTACCTCACAGCTAGTAGACCAGACATCTTGTTCGCTGTTTGCATGTGTGCTAGATACCAGGCTAAGCCTACTAAAAAGCACCTTGAAGCAATTAAACGGGTCTTTCGGTATCTCCAAAGAACCATCAATATGGGACTATGGTACCCGAAGGACACCGGTATGTCACTAACGGCCTATGCAGATGCTGATCATGCAGGTTGTCAAGATACACGTCGAAGTACGTCTGGAGGTGCTCAGTTTTTGGGTGATAAGCTATTGAGCTGGTCTTCAAAGAAGCAAATGAGTACTTCTATTTCCTCTACAGAGGCTGAATACATAGCCATGTGATAACGCTACACGCGTCGTTCGGGGTCAAGGAAACTTCCTTTTCTTCGAGCAAGTTTTATAACACCCTAGGCAGTGAACCTAATCGTTGTAGTGTAGTAATTAGGGTAAGCCACGGGTATTGATATCGTTCTCTAGGGGAATAGTAATGCTAGTAAGGAGTTACTACGCTAAGGTTAAGGTTGAGGAAGATTATTTTTTATCTTTTTATGTTTTATGAAATGGAAAGGTACGAATCTCGGGTATTGGATTTGGGGGGTTGGTATTTCTACCGATTACTCTACTATTATCTAATTATCTAAACTAAGGTTGTTGGAGTCTATGTCTAATTAATGTGTGCTCGTATGATAGTTTAAAGATGTGTTTACTTAGGTTGTATTACTCCTTAATTATCTCCTATTGATGGTTGAGTTGTCACGTCTTATTCTTAATTGCGTTGTGTGTCTAAAGTTGTAGGGTATGCGTTTCTCCCTAACTCTTTGAACTTACCAAAGGGTCTCGTCTACAAACCCACTAGGGATGATAAACTCCTACTCTAAGGCGCTCTTTGGATGGTTTAGCCTACAACTACTCAGGTAATTATATTCTAAGGTTCACAAAGATGAATCAAGCATTAAGTACACAACGAATGACCTATCGCATTACTAGATCATTAATCAACTAAGATAAGAAACAACCAATCAATATTCAATAATTAAGTTTCATACTTCCTAAGTAAACACACAAATAAATTAGCCGGACATGGAGAACATGCAAGCATACAAACAAATAATCAAAGACATAATTGAATTAATGAAGTAAAGACTTATCTTGATGTAAGATAGGGTTTAAAACCCTAAAATACTGTACAAGACACCGTAGGTTCGGTTTTAGGTTTTCACTCCAAAAGACTCTCCTCTAAAACTGAAAAATTCGGATTCTATATATAAGATTACATATGCGACGGCGTCACCTTATGTTTAGTGACGCCGTCGTGTCGCCGTCATTAGGGTTTTGTCTTGGCCACGTTAACCTTGCGACGGCGTCACCTTATGTCCGTGACGCCGTCCTCTTCAGCTTCTGACGTCGTCTAGATTGCATCTAGGCCGTCTGAGTAGCGACGGCCTACTCTTTTACAACTGGACGTCGTCACTTGAAAATACGAGTTTTGAGTTCTGAACCGTCACAAAAATCCTCGGACGGCGTCGCAATTAGCACCTGACGCCGTCGCCTTCTAATTTCAGCAACTGTGAGTGTCTCGATTTTGACTTTGGCCATTTTCTTCATATATTCGCGCCTTTTCGTCCAAATAAGTGCCATTCCAGCATTTTGCCTTCAAGAGACCTAAAAAGTGAAAAGGAACGATATTAAGCAATAACGGATACAAAAGTGATCAAATAAGGACTAAAACGACCCCTCAAAATGGTATCTTTTAAAACCTTATCAAATATCCCTACACTTGTTATTTGCTTGTCCTCAAGCAAATGTGCTTTTAGCCAATTAATTTATAAGTTAGGGGTCATGAAGCATTAATTCAAAACGGTCCACAACACATATAAGTCCCGCAAAAGTCATAACAAGCACGGAAATTACATACTAGCACCTCACATGGGGTGTTTGGGTACTCACATCTCTCTCGGGTGTATATATGAAATATAACAAATAGGAAATGGAAGATAAACACTCATTAACCGGTCCTAGTACATAGATTACCATAGGCTTGAGAATAGATCAAACCTCCATCGCTTTGGCGTAAGAACCTAGGAAAGACTATCAAAGAGATCTTTAAAGGGTTGTAATGTTAGGCTTACGGTAGGGAAACAAGGGGTTTGGTGGGATAGGCTATTTAGTGGTGGCAAGTCAAACATCTCTATGTTAAATGCATATGAAGAATGGCGTTGCTAAGCCAAGACTCGACACTCTAAAACTCTAGGTAACTGAAATAAACAAACATAAATTTAAAGGATAGATGTAGGATGGTAGCCCATATGTTGTTTTTTTTTTTTTTTTTTTTTTTTCTATCTATATTTTTTTTCTTTTTCTCTTTTTCTATTTTTTTTTTCGATTTTTTTTTTTTTTTTTCATACACTTTTACTCTATCATCCTCTAAGATAACATCAAAATACTAGGGATTTATAGGCATATCCCTACACTTGAGTTTTTATTACTCTAACACTAATTTGACCCGATTTGAAAAGATCAAAACACTTGGGGTACATTATTATGTAAACAAAGGGAATTTGAATTTTTAACGTTCCCTTCCCGTCATTTCATAAACTTTAACTTTTCCCATGAATCCCAATCGTCCCAAAACTGTATACAAAGGATATGACTCGACTTAGCAACTTATGCAAGCAACTAGATAATTGAACTAAAGGTTTAGGGTGATAACAAACATTTGCACTAAAAGTGAGTGCATAAGGGGTAGGCTAAGGCGATTTGGGTGTATATTTGGGGGTGGGGTGTAAACAATACTCTTCATTGATATTCCGGAAAAACCGAAACATCACGAGAACCGCGAAAAGGATAGGCTCTGAGGGGTTAACTAGGGGTATCGTGTACTAAAGATGAGTACAACGCAAAGGGTGTGGGGGAATTACTCAACCGATATGGAAGAAGTAATTATATTACAGGTATCAAACAAGGGTTATCCTAATGCCTCTTATCATTTAGTTATTCCTAACTACACAAGTGTAGCCTCACTTGCGATCTCGGAATGCATCACAAAACAAGTTCTAGAATCTAATATACTATCGGTTCACACTCTAAGCATTGAAGATGAATGCTTTTAATTCCTACTAATCTAAGGGCGATCCTCACATTTTGGTGGAATTTGGGTGGTAAAGGGTTTTTGTGCTAGTCATGCAACTTCCTATCCATGAGACGCTTTTGTTAAGACTAATGGCCCACTCCTATATGTCATAAAAACTTTTAAATTTGGTGCCAAAATTACCCTAACCGACATTTTCTCATGGTTTATTACACAATCACATTTGGACAAAGCAAATAGTCAAGGATAAGCATAGTTTCAAAGTTCCCGTTTTATTTTCCCTCCCTACACTTAAACTGAACATTGTCCCCAATGTTCCCCGAAAGTATCAAAGTTATGATAAAAGAAGGTAATTAAAAACGAAAGAAACTAGTACTCCCCTGATTAGCTCGGTAGGATCCGTGTAAAGTGGTGGTTAAATCCTTTTCAAGAAGAATTATTGCGTGAAAAGCTCCTTCCAATCTTATGTAACTTCTTCTTGACAAAATAAACCTGCACACTTGAAGAAAACAAACGAAACCTTTGCGTAACATCGGCGGTAATAATATATATAAGACTCGATTTAAACTAGGATATAATGCTTGTGGAATGGATGTTTACAGAATTTCTAAGAAAATTAAGACCTGGGAAATTCCAAAAATTAATAAGTAGCTCAGAAAACGAGAAAAAAAATAATCTGATGTTTTTACTCCTTCCTGACGCCGTCAGGTTGCAATCCTGACGCCGTCAGGTTATCCTGACAACAACTGGTCTGCGATTTTCTGGAAAATTTACATCTTTAGAATCTGGAAAAATTTCTGCAAAAACATCCATTATGACTCGATACAAGCATTTGACTCGAACAAACAAACATATATATCTTTTAGTTAATTGTTATTCTCATGTTTACGTTTCTTTTGAAAACGTGTGTAATCCTCCCTACACTTATCCTTTATGTAAAATACCTTTATATGCAATTAAGACGAGGTTAAAAACAAAATAAAGCATTTTTACAAATTTAAACATGAGGATAAACAATTAATAAAAGATATATGACACTAACAAGCAAACAATTAAACATGGGTTGCCTCCCACGAAGCGCTTTTCTTTATTTAAGAGTCTTGTAGCTAGACTCGTAGTCGTGCTCCTACGTTTTCTCATTACCGCCCTCTTCACCCTTTGTTTTCCCTTCATCGAAAGGGTGTAGACGTTGTATGCTCACCGTGGATTCCTTGCCAACGCTGTCAATTATGGCGACGGTTTTATCTTTTAAATTGGTCTCCTTAACTGTGAAAGGCCCAAACCATCTTGGTTTGTTTCTTCCTCGTAATGCCCTTATCCGAGATCTATACAAGAGCACTTTTTCTCCCTTTAGAAATTCATTAGGGTCCTTTTGTACCTTAGGTATTGAGGTGGGATTGCTTCCTAACTTTTTATCGGGTTTCCACAATGTCGCATACAATCCTTGAACCATAAAGTCTCTAAGCCCTTTTTCCCAGTCATTCATCTTCTTCTTAACATTGTTGCCCGGGGCTTTTCGATTTCCACCCGTAATCATTTCCATGATCTTAAGAGGGTATCTTGGGATGATGGGTATCCTAGCGTACCCCTTTCCGCTTTTGAGTATCATGATGCCTTCTCCGCATTTGATGGTTGCCTTGGCGGTGGCCAGGAACGGTGTCCCAAGAATGAGGGGTACGTTTTTATCTTCCTCAACATCAATGATCACGAAATCCACCGGATAAACGATGTTAGCCACCTCAATTAGAACATCAACAGCGATTCCTACGGGGTGGACATAAGTATGATTAGCTAAGGAAAGTCTAAGGTCGGTCTTGGCTGGTTTCTCTTTAGTTAACTTATTATAGATTGACAATGGCATTATGTTCACATCGGTCCCTTGATCGGCCAAGGCATTTATATTGTCCATGTCACCGACACTAACTGGTATCACGAAATTCCCTGTGGTGTCTCGTTTTCTTGTTAACGGTTTTTTTATAACCAACTCATACAGAGGTTCCATAGGTAAGGCGTCGTATTCTTCTTCCGTCATTTTTCCTTCAAGAGCTTCCCTAAGAACTTCATTGTACCTAAAGTTGTTTACTTGGTTTGCAATGGTTTTCTTGTTAATTTCGTGCTTAAGGTAGTACTCAATGGTCTCAGGTTCATCATTAGGCACAGACTCATCCTTCGTGCTTTCCTCAATTTTCCACATCTCTGCCCTTGCATTCTCAGGCATAATGGAAACGGCGTTCACAAATGAAGTGGGAGGGCTATCGTTGCTTCTTACAAGCACTTTTTTGGGAACCTTTGTTTTGGTAAATTCAATTACCAAATTCATCATTTCTTTCATTTTTGCTTGCATTTCCTCTCTCTGCCTATAAACCTCCTCTTCAAATCTGGCTAATCTCTCTGTATGAGCTGCCATGTACTCCCTCATTTGATCCTTGAAGCTTGGTGAAAGTGGTATTGGGGAAGTAGAACGGAAACGCCTTTCGGAACTTGGGTTTTGCTCGCGACTTGGGGATTCCGAAAGAGGTGTGGAGCGGTTGGTGGAGTGGGCGGATTTGACGACCTCTCGAGGAATTTGTACGGGTGCTCTTTTCTGCCTTTCCATAAGATAATCAATTCCTCTCTCGATGGCACTCAATTGCTCTTCGAGTGTATTGGAGGATTCAGAAGGAGTGGATATGGCATTAACCACGTTAATCGGAGTTCCGGGAGATTCATTCCAATCTTCGTAGCTTTGATCGGCAAGCTCCTCTATAATATCCCATGATTTCTCTGCGTTAAAATCGCTGAGCCTTCCACCAGCGGCTCGATCAATGGATCGTCGAGTGATGAAGTCGGTATGATCATAGAATATTTGGATTTTAAGCCAAAGATCAATGCCATGGTGTGGAAGTCTACGGAGTAGTTCCTTGAATCGAGTCCATGCTTTATAAAGAGACTCACCTTGGAGCTGCTGGAATGTCAAGACGTCTCGCCTAAGCTTAGTGGTTCTCCCCGGTGGGAAAAATTGAGCAAGGAAGCGAGAGGTAAGATCATCCCAACTTGAGATGGAGCCGGCGGGAAGTCGCTCAAGCCAATTACTAGCTTGGTCCCGTAGAGAGAATTGGAAGAGACGCAGGCGCGTGGTCTCCCGAGTAGTAGCATCAAGGTCGATGGAATCGACGATTTTGAGGAAATCCCTCAGATGCTGATTTGGATCTTCGGAACGAAGTCCATGGAATGCACATCCGTTTTGCACCAACCAGATGGTGTCGGATCGCATGGCCGTAGTTTGGGCTTGGTCGGGAAGCTCAATGGTGTTCCTATAGCCTAGGTGGCTTGGTCTCGAGTATTCACCAAGAGTACGGGCTCTTGGCGGGTCATTTGGCGGTGGGTTGATGAATGGTAGTGGGTTATCACCTTCCATGATGAAAAGTGATGGGGTTACGAACAAAGGTCACGAAGAAGGGGGATAGACTAAGAGAAAGCTAAAAATGAGAAAAAAGTTTACTTGATAGGAATCAAGCAAAGAAACCTAAACGAGGTGGACTACTAACTAGCTATTCTATTCCCCGTCAGCGGCGCCAAAAACTTGATA
The DNA here is from genome assembly GCA_019973895.1 of Chrysanthemum seticuspe. Taxonomy (NCBI): domain Eukaryota; kingdom Viridiplantae; phylum Streptophyta; class Magnoliopsida; order Asterales; family Asteraceae; genus Chrysanthemum; species Chrysanthemum seticuspe. Next base: position 113,456,010 of record BPTQ01000009.1, on the reverse strand, counting down.
ACGCTACACGCGTCGTTCGGGGTCAAGGAAACTTCCTTTTCTTCGAGCAAGTTTTATAACACCCTTGGCAGTGAACCTAATCGTTGTAGTGTAGTAATTAGGGTAAGCCACGGGTATTGATATCGTTCTCTAGGGGAATAGGAATGCTAGTAAGGAGTTACTACGCTAAGGTTAAGGTTGAGGAAGATTATTTTTTATCCTTTTATGTTTTATGAAATGGAAAGGTACGAATCTCGGGTATTGGATTTGGGGGGTTGGTATTTCTACTGATTACTCTACTATTATCTAATTATCTAAACTAAGGTTGTGGGAGTCTATGTCTAATTAATGTGTGCTCGTATGATAGTTTAAAGATGTGTTTACTTAGGTTGTATTAATCCTTAATTATCTCCTATTGATGGTTGAGTTGTCACGTCTTATTCTTAATTGCGTTGTGTGTCTAAAGTTGTAGGGTATGCGTTTCTCCCTAACTCTTTGAACTTACCAAAGGGTCTCGTCTACAAACCCACTAGGGATGATAAACTCCTACTCTAAGGCGCTCTTTGGATGGTTTAGCCTACAACTACTCAGGTAATTATATTCTAAGGTTCACAAAGATGAATCAAGCATTAAGTACACAACAAATGACCTATCGCATTACTAGATCATTAATCAACTAAGATAAGAAACAACCAATCAATATTCAATAATTAAGTTTCATACTTCCTAAGCAAACACACAAATAAATTAGCCGGACATGGAGAACATGCAAGCATACACACAAATAATCAAAGACATAATTGAATTAATGAAGTAAAGACTTATCTTGATGTAAGATAGGGTTTAAAACCCTAAAATACTGTACAAGACACCGTAGGTTCGGTTTTAGGTTTTCACTCCAAAAGACTCTCCTCTAAAACTGAAAAATTCGGATTCTATATATAAGATTACATATGCGACGGCGTCACCTTATGTTAAGTGACGCCGTCGTGTCGCCGTCATTAGGGTTTCGTCTTGGCCACGTTAACCTTGCGACGGCGTCACCTTATGTCCGTAACGCCGTCCTTTTCAGCTTCTGACGTCGTCTGGATTGCATCTAGGCCGTCTGAGTAGCGACGGCCTACTCTTTTACAACTGGACGTCGTCACTTGAAAATACGAGTTTTGAGTTCTGAACCGTCGCAAAAATCCTCGGACGGCGTCGCAATTAGCACCTGACGCCGTCGCCTTCTAATTTCAGCAACTGTGAGTGTCTCGATTTTGACTTTGGCCATTTTCTTCATATATTCGCGCCTTTTCGTCCAAATAAGTGCCATTCCAGCATTTTGCCTTCAAGAGACCTAAAAAGTGAAAAGGAACGATATTAAGCAATAACGGATACAAAAGTGATCAAATAAGGACTAAAACGACCCCTCAAAATGGTACCTTTTAAAACCTTATCACCATGTCATCTTGTTGTGCTCAAATCTTATGGATGAGATCTCAATTATCTGACTATGGCTTTGAATTCAACAAAATCCCTCTGTACTGTGATAATAAAAGTGCTATTGCTCTCTCATGCAACAACGTTCAACACTCAAGAGCAAAGCATATCGACATTCGACATCATTTCATCAGGGAACAAGTGGAAAAAGGTGTGGTGGAACTCTATTTTGTGAGGTCTGAATACCAGTTAGCAGACATCTTCACCAAAGCTCTTCCAAGAGAACGTTTTGAGTTCATTCTTCCACGACTTGGCTTGAAAAGCCTTCAACCAGAAACACTCAAACGTCTTCAGGAGGAAGACGAGGAGTAAAGGTCTATCTTCATCTATCTCTTGTAAATATTTATTAAAATAAATAAATAAATAAATAAAAATAAAAAAAAAATAATACAAAATTATAAAACCCTCAAAAATCAAATAGAAAATCATAAAACTTTCAAAATCCATAAAAATATGAAAAATTCGAAAAATCTTCAAAAAATATTGTCATTTTGTCATGTTTTTCTCGGTTCGATAATATCTACGGTCTTTATGCTGTCATTCAAAGAATGACACGGGACTTTAGATGTTTGTTCGAATTTTATTTAAAAAAAAAAATCATCAAAAAATCAAAAAATATTTTTGGGAGAAAGAGAAATGGTTTATTGTCTTTTTCAGGCAATAACCCGGTTTTTAAAAGAAAGAACAGAGCCATGTTTTATCATGCTTTCAAAATTCCATGCTCTGATTCTATAAACATTTATCTGCTGAAAACTAAATGCTTTGAAAAATAACTCGGTCTCTATTTTTGATAATCATCAGGACTTATTTGTCAAAATCTCTATCTCTCAATCAACAACCTATGTCATTGATTGAGGGGGAGAATGATTTCAATTAAATTAAAAAAGTTATTTGGCATTAAATTGTTTTCAAAAGATGTACATGCATGTTTTATCAATGGAGTTTAAAGTCTTAAAATCCGATCCTTATCAGTTAAAACGCTTTCATAATCAAGTCACAATTCCCCTTAAAAGCTTTCAAAATCAATTTAAATCAATAAGAGATCACAAATCTCAAATGATTTGATAATTGTGATCGGGGGAGAATGTGTGATTTAAATTGGATTTAAACTGATAATTCGGTAAATGGTTTTATGAGGATGTACATGCTATCCTTCCCACATGTGACAAACGATTTCAAATTTTCCATGCACATGTTGAGGGGGAGCATCTATCTTAAACCTATGATTTGAAATGTGATCAACTTATCTCAATGTGCAGGTTTCCTCTATTATGTGCAAAACTCTTTTCAAACTTAGATGCACATATTGAGGGGGAGCAAAATCATGAAAACCTCATCCTTCCCCAAAATGCTCTATCTACTTGATTTGATGTGGGAAGTGATGTTGATATCTTTTAGAAAATGGTAATCAAAGAAGTTAATTCTTTCTCTTGCCTCCGTGTGCAAAACATTTTCAAATACTTGATGCACATGTTGAGGGGGAGTTCTCGTTCTAAAAATATCAAAAAGAATTCAGGTACAAAATGCTTTGATAATATATCACAAGTATCTGAATTGATTTTCAAATGGTTTTCAATTGGTTCCAATGGCAGATGAACAATACCAAATAGACCGACCAACTTTACTTTATGTACGGTGATATAAGGATGATAAGGTTAGGTATTGGTTCCCATGATCCGCCAGAACCGGAGGGATCTACCCAGGGAAAATCTACTAGTTAGTGTAGAAGTCCTTAGGTATGATGATAAAAGGAGAAAAAATTGAGATATGGGAAGAGTGCGGACTAAGACTGAGCTAGTACTGGAATAAACCCAACAAGGTTCTAGCTATGAAGTCTCGGTAAGCACTGAAGGGGTTGAAGAATTAAAAAGAATTGAATGAGGAAAGGGTGAAAACAAATATCCCTCCAATTTATTCAACCTTAGGGCAGAAACCGGGTTCAATTCATATGCTACTGATGGTAACATCGGTATTGAAGACAAGACGTCATGGACCCAGTGACGCACTGCACTTCAACTTTCCAAACCACTCAAGTTCCTCTTAAAAGGACTTGTTTCATTCTCACGGGGAACCGACATTATCTATCGACTTTCTCTTAGAGATTGTTGATATTGAAGAAGGAGACCCTCTCCCTAGTCTCCGATATAGGATCCAAATATGCACAAATTGAGTCTAGAGCCACGAGATCATCAATAAATCTCATTAGGACACTTTCAATGAAGACTCTCTGTTTCACACAATGTGGAAAGAGAGATTATATCTTGAGTCCTACGCATTATCCTTGTGGTTTTGCCTGAACATCCGAGTGATATGTGAATATATTCACAATGAAGATGGAAAACCTTCTGGAGCTATCATCAAACAAGCTCTTGGTAGGTGGCATGTGAGATCTATTATATAGATCAACCATGTGACAACTGAATAGAAACAATGGGGCGATTCAATCTCTTGAATCAATCCTGGTTCAGGTTATGGATTGACGGATACCTTTGAAAAACCGGTCTTTGTGCTTAACAACTCTTTTCTTTAGCACATCGACCGTGTACTCATTTTTCAATTCAAAAGGTGTTTTTATGATTGATAATTGATCTTCAATAAAACCTTCATTGTATTGCAAAAACAATTTCTATTGAGCAATACACGATTGTTTTTCAAATCTCTTTTCATCAATCAGTGGACTTAAAATTCGCTGGTTCACTCACTCCGTGTTGTCTTCTTTGAGATGTTCCGGTTTGAGAACAGCTAGAGCAGCTGCGAAACCCTGTCAAGGAAATTCTTCGGAATTATACCTGATCACAGGCAGTACATGTACTGATCAACGGAGAACCGTGGGCCGTGTACCTCAATTCAACTAAAGTGATCAAAGACACTTTTGTACTCTTTATTGCTAACTGTTGTATGCAGGTACGCCCGACGTTTGCAGCTGATCAGAATGAAGCGGTCAATCCATAGCCGCATGCTCACACGATACATTCATCTCTCAAGAAATCATGATAAGTGCATCAATGACTCTGATATTTTCACTCCATGCTTCTGCTACGCTGCTGCCAATATCATGAATCAACGAAAGCTTCCGCTACTCTGATGAAAAGATATCATGATCCAGAATGTGAGCATGTCGGTCCGAATGTCACAACATCATATAATACCAACACCACAATGGATGTCTCAAAGATTTTTAGTAGCTGATGATCTCAAAAGCTGGCTCAAATTTATTATCACGTGGATCAGTAAAAGACCTCCACTTGGAGTAACCAAACATGCAATATGAAGAATCAATGACTACGAGCTTAGGAGCAAAGTACTACATCAAGAATGCAAGAACAATTGTTAAAGTAATATCTATTTGTATTCAATATAATTTTGGTACATGATTGAGGTGACCTCCCTTAGGGGGAGATTGTTAGGAATTAGAAATTCCAGGTATTAAAGAGTCAGTCACCTCAAGCATATGTAATCGTTAGGAAGCTCGTAGTCGTAGTTCTTTTTAGTTAAGTAGTATTTAGTTAAGTAACACCGTGGAGGATGGACGGGTCTTTACCCATTGTATGCCTGATCCACAGCCCGAGGTGTGGCGATTTATGTAAGACTATAAATACTCTCTACCTTCCAAGGTAGAGAGTTGGAGCTCATAATAATATCTTTCACTTTCTCTCACTAAGTTCCCTAAACCTCTAACTTTCTCTCTCTAGAACTCCATTCATACGCCACTTTGTGTTATGGTTTGATGTGTATGTGAAAACTAATATCCTACAGTACGAGCATTGGAGCTAAGAGACGCGGAATTGGAGAGATATCAAAAGATTTATCATAGTATGCTGACTTTGAAGAAGTTACGGCGTAACTCATCTCTCACATTATGCCGTAACTAAAGCGTGACTCAGAAAACCAACTCATGAGAAGGTTACGGCGTAACTCTCCCCAAAGACTACGACGTAACTATATTAGGTCAAATGAGGTTCCACGCCGCTGATAAATACGCCGTAACTATTCCACCAACTACGGCGTTACCCAGATATACTGAAGATACGGTGTAACCACTCATAAGGTTACGCCGTAACCAGCAGATCTAGTGCAAATTACGAAGGAATTAAAGATTACGGCGTAACTCTTATATTAGTTACGCCATAACCCAGATTTGGCCTATAAATACCCCACGATTTCAAGCATTTTAAATCATCCCATTCCATACACAACAACCAGAGAAGAAGCCAAAGGCAGGTCTAGAGGAGCATACGGAGCTGTCTCCAAAGGAGAAATCACTCCCCTACGATAAGCATTAGCATTTTATCTTTTCTTTACTTTCGATTCATGTATTTTGTAACTTTGAATATTGAATTGATTTGTATGGTTAATATGAGCGGCTAAGCACCTCTTGATGCTGGCCTAGTTATGATTCCTTAATTCTTTTGTTTGCATTTATATTACTTCTGTATAATTATTTCTAAGTGTATGCATGCATAGTTTATTGGTAGCCACCCTTGTTTCGGTAGTTTTGAATGGCAGTAGAGGCTAGTTGCTTAGGAGATATGACCAACTGACCCTAAGTGAGTAGACTGAGACGGGAAGGGTAAGATATGACCAACTTACGACCCTTTCTACTTGTGCGATTTGACCAACTGATCACCTACCGTTTAGATGAACTTAAGAATTGGGGGGTGAGTGTTTAAGTTTCTAACGCTCGGGCACTCACTATTACTCCCTCCGTCTCAAATTTATTGTCAGGAGACAAAAAACACAAAGTTTAATAAAAGTGGGGCCACTACAATTTTAAACCACACAAATAGAATATTCCCTCACAAAATTACCTTTTTATTACTAAAAATGGAAGGTGGACAATAATTTTGAGACAACCCAAAAAGGAAATATGGACAATAGATTTGAAACGGAGGGAGTATAAATCTAGTATGTAGCGGTACTTAATGACTTGGCTTAGGGGACCAGGAACAACAGGACTTATGAGGGGACACATGACTTCTCATGTGGTGGCATCTTTGCTGATAGGTTAGGGCGAATTGACCAAATGCTGTCCTCTCGACTTTGACCCCACCTGAAGTAATTGGAAGTAAGTAGAAGTAGACATTAATAGCTAGGAGGAATAACTAGGTTAACACCACTCTCCTCTATTGACTTATCCTTTACCTTTTATCTGCTTTTATCAGCTTTAGTAGTTAATTAATTATTTTCTTATCATAATCATATTAAAAACTATAACACCTAGACTTAGTAATAATCCAACACACATAGCTCTTGGGACTACACACGACCGGGTACACTGCCTGTTAGTGAATTAGGGTAGACCATAGGTATAACGAGAATTTATAAATATTAAAACCTGGTCAATAAAACCTGCATCAAGTTTTTGGCGCCGCTGCCAGGGAGTTATATTAGGATTGCTATTAAATCTTTTATTTTGTTTTAAATTTCTCACGGTCATTATTCAGGTTTTCAGGTACCATGGAAGTTGTTAACATCGATGACCTCACTCTTGAGGAATATTTGGCATTGACAAAGGAAGAACAAGGACCAAGTATTGTTAGGCCGGCTATCGCTGAAGACGCTCAATTCGAAATCAAACCTCAATTCATTAGGGAATTATGTGCAAATCCCTTCTCTAGAAGCATCACCGATGATGCCCATGAACATATAGACAACATAGAATACATTGTCAGCATATTCAAAATTCCCAGAGTCTCAAACGATGTTGTCATGTTAAGAGTATTCCCTATTTCTCTTACGGGAGCTGCTAAAAGATGGGTTGATCGATTACCTGCCAGAACAGTCAACACCTGGCCTATCCTAAAAAAGTATTTCATTCAGAGATACTGCCCTCCATCAAAGACTGCTAAGCAATTAGAAGAAATCCGTAACTTCAAGCAAGAGGGTGATGAAACGTTATACCAAGCTTGGGAAAGGTATAACGAATTATTTTACAAATGCCCAACTCATGACCTCAACAACCAACAAAAGGTAAATGTCTTCTACAAAGGTCTGAACATCTCCTCAAGGCAAATGGTCGACTCTCAGGGACCTATTCCTGGTATGACACCCACTTTGGCTTTAGAAACTATTGAAAAGATGGCAGACCACTCTCACAAATGGCACAATGGAGGGAGCAACCGAAGTAAGAATGAAGATATGGAAGGAATTGCTGCAATAAACAACAAATTAGAAAGTCTTGGAAGAGATATGAAGAAGCTCAAGGAAAATATGCATTCCATTCTGGTAGAGCGAAATGGAACTCCTCCTACTAAGGAATGTTCCTCCAACGAGGAAGTTAAAAGGATCGAAGAAGTTAAATATGGAAGTGTGAACCCTTTCTACAATTACAATAATAACAGGCCCAAATTTCGAGAAAAATCCCCAGGATTCTACACAAGAATCAACAACAATCCTCCTAGACCAATCCTTGAAGAAATAATGCATAGGCACAACGAAGAATCTACATAAAAAGGAGATAAACTCAAGGAGTGGATGGTCAAGGTGAAAGAAGACACCAATATGAACCTGCGAAACCAAGATGCTGCAATTAAAAACCTCGAAACACAAATTGGGCAATTAGCTAAAAACCTTGAGACGAGTAATGCTAAAGCTATTGCCTACAAAGCCATATTTGCGCAAGATAAAGCAAAGAAAGAGTAGTGCACATCCTCTATCACAAATGATATGTCCGGGATTAACTACCTAAGAGAAGATGATAAATCGGATGACGACGAGGTCTTGCCAAACCAACTTCATGAGAAACAGCAATACCAGGAAAGTTTTCTTCTTCCATGCACTATTGGTAATATTAAGATTCCCGCATTAGCTGATTTGAGGGCCGGGTAAACCTTATCTCCACCACTTTGATTGATAAATTAAAACTTACCAATTTAAAAGAAACAACAATGATGATAGAAATGCCTGATTCCTCTAAAGCTGTACCAAGGGGAATAGTAAATAATGTGCTTTTAAAAATTGGAAAGTTCTTTTTCCTCACTGATTTTATGGTAATTGACATGGGGAAGCGGGAAGCTTACAACTTAATTGTTTGAAGACCTTTTCTGGCCACCTGTAGGGCCCAAATTAAGGTTTTTGAAAAACAAATTTCTTTAGGAACTGAAAATGAACGAATAACTTTTAGTATGAAAGAGCATTTAAAACCAAAAGTTGAAATTTCAAATAATGTTGATGTTGTTAATGTTCAAACACTAGACCCCCCTCTATATTTTGATACTAGTACTAATCATAGTAGAGAGAGTGTTGATAATTGCAAAGCAGAAACATGGAGAGATTGTCCAGGGCATTGAGGGAGCTCCAATTCCAAACAAACATTTCCGCAACACAATATTAACCAAGGATAACGAATCGTTGACAGCATGGCCCTCGTATAGTCCTTTTCAATAATGTGAAAGAAAGGCGAATGAATGGATATAGCCTCACAAGGGTGAAAGACATAATATTGAATTAGCATTCGAAGATTGGTACAAAATAAGATTTGGGAACTCAAAAATCAATAAGGGATTGGTTAAGCAGTACAAGTACAATCATCTTACTGACACAATAAATAATGGTGAATAATCACACATAAGTATAACAAGTAGTTTTATCGATGAAGAGGATGACCGGGAAAAATCATGTGATGAATGGCTTTCACAAAAATTTAGAACAGGTGGCATCAGTAATACTGCAAGAAAAAAGGGATTTAACAAATGGATGAATGAGTGTCAACGAGTGTTGGAAGTAGGCTAAGTCCAAAGGCCCCCATAGAGCCCCGCGGCTCTGAGTCTAACTTAAAGACTCGTAAATAAAGAAAAGTGCTCTTTCGGGAGACAACCCGAATTATCCCTTTCTTTTGTTTTACTTCTTTCATTTTAAAACACAATAACCTTGTATTAGTAATTTAAATGAACTTTGTGGGTGTGTTCCTTGTAAACCCTCACGAGACTTCACTCGTCCACTTGGGACACCAAGTGGTTTAAAAGGTTTGTTGCATATGCTAAATGCAACCGTGATTCCTATGAAAGTGAGTTAAGTTTGTTTTTCATTTTTCATTTTTTTTTTATTTTTAGAATTATACTTTTCGGTAGTGTGATTTCAGGGATTGAAGTTTGTTCATGATGCTTATACGAAGGTACAGCTATTTTTCGTGGGCCATCTTTCTTTGTGGAGCAAATTTCAGGGAAGTTCTCGCTCTAATTCTACTTTTCTCTTCACCTTTATTTAATGCTTAGTATAAAAGGGACTTTGTACAATTCAAGTAGGGGGAAGGGAGTAGAATTATCTCTTGAACAATATTTTGCCCTCGTTTTTCTAGTTTATTTTGAAAAATTATGCCATTTTTAAAATTTTGATATGTTTTTCTTAACCTAACTAGATTAGACCTTAGCCGAGCACATACAACCCTTGACATTATATGGTGAGATTAGCCTTATCCGTTTCCAATATTTTACCCCAAATCCACCAAAGTATGAGTGTGCCGGTAGCTTGTAAACTTTAGAACTTGGCCTTTGCATCATTTCGAGACCATAGACGAGGTATGTTGAGTTAGCTCTATGTATTTGGTCTTTTCAGTTTTAGAAGGAAATATTATAGGATTATCACCCAAATAGCCTACCATTGGCTGTCTATTGATTAGTCACCTCGACTTCTCGACCCCCATGTAAAACCCTTTTGTTGCACTAACCTTTATTGCAAGATACCCCTAGATACACCCATCTGAGCCATTCCTTCATTTTGCTGACCCAATATATTGTTTCGATACACCTATACACCTTAGCCTACCCTGTAGTCTTTATTTTTGATTGGGAAGTCATCATTTGCCTAAGTTCAAGGTTCAAGTGGAAAGGTTCGGAGATCACACTTTCGTCGACGACATATTTTTGAAGATCATTGAAGACCCCTAAATTCCCGTTGTTCATCTCAAGTGGGGGGATATTATGTTTAGTTATTATTGTTATGTTGAAAAAAAAAGTGATTCGAAAAAAAAATTGTTATTGTAAAGTGCGATGTTATAAGCACTATGAGCTTTATAGATTTAGTATCGAGGAGGCCACCTTAGTCACATTCGAAGATTGAAGCTGGTAGTTATGCCAACAGTTGAAGAAAAGGTAGTGTGCCCATCACGACGTCCTCTAATGACACATCTACTTAGTATTTCATGATCCGGTTTCTTGACTTCAAAGGTTGAACTTTGGGCGGACGGTAAGTGGTGATGACTTGGTTATAGATTTAGACTACCTGCTTGATTTTTATTTTACACCATTTATATATCCCATGTCTTATCCTACCCTTTAGTCATGATGCATGTCTAGGTGATGCAGCGATAAATCTTTGGTGTCTTGGCCATGGATTTGGTCATGTATCATTGATTTTGTCCACTTCGCCTTGACATGTTAGTAATGACGAGTCACCCCTTAACCTTTGTCGTGTCTACCCATATTGCCTTCGAAAATTGTTTAGCCCTTAACTCTAGTGATGGAGATTTGTGTAACCTCCAAGCTTACGATAGAATACATGCTATGACTGTGCGATTGAGTGATCACCCCGAAATTGACACTTAGAATAATTGAGAGATTTGAGTGTTTTGTTCCTATTTCGTGAGGTGTTCGGCTTTGTTTTATTCTAGCATAAGGGATTTGTAAACTTGTATTTTCCAGGTTATGGGAGATATCTTTTAAGGAATCTTTCTAATAAGGTCTACTTGAGGGCAAGTAGAGTTCAAGTGGGGGGATATTTGATAACATCAAATAGTCCTGAATATTAAGTGTCAGTTTCTCCCAATAATACTTGTATTTTATATCGTTTATATGGATTTACGCTTGTTTTCCACTTTCAGGTAAATTACGAGCATTGGAGCTAAGAGACGCTGAATTGGAGAAATATCAAAAGATTTATCATAGTATGTTGACTTTGAAGAAGTTACGACGTAACTCATCTCTCACATTACGCCGTAACTAAAGCGTGACTCAGAAAACCAACTCATCAGAAGGTTACGGTGTAACTCTCCCCAAAGACTACGACGTAACTATATTAGGTCAAATGAGGTTCCACGCCACTGATAACTACGCCGTAACCATTCCACCAACTACGGCGTAACCCAGTTATATTGAAGATACGACGTAACCAATCATAAGGTTAAGCCGTAACCAGCAGATCTAGTGCAAATTACGAAGTAATTAAAGATTATGGCGTAACTCCTATATTAGTTACGCCGTAACCCAGATCTGGCCTATAAATACCCCAAAATTTCCAGCATTTCAAATCATCCCATTCCACACACAACAACCATAGAACGTGAGAAGAAGCCAAAGGCAGGTCCAAGGGAGAAATCACTCCCCTACGATAACCATTAGCATTTAATCTTTTCTTTACTTTCGATTCATGTATTTCGTAACTTTGAATATTGAATTGGTTTGTATGGTTAATATGAGCGGCTAAGCACCTCTTTATGTTGGCCTAGTTATTATTCCTTAATTGTTTTGTTTGCATTTATATTACTTCCGTATAATTATTTCTAAGTGTATGCATGCATAGTTTATTGGTAGCTACCCTTGTTTCGGTAGTTTTGAATTGCGGTAGAGGCTAGTTGCTTAGGAGATATGACCAACCGACCCTAAGTGAGTAGACTGAGACGAGAAGGGTAAGATATGACCAACTAACGACCTTTTCTACTTGTGCGATTTGACGAACTAATCACCGACCGTTTGGATGAACTTAAGAATTAGGGGGTGAGCGTTTAAGTTGCTAACGCCCGGGCACTCACTATTATAAATCTAGCATGTAGCAGTACTTAATGACTTGGCTTAGGGGACCAGGTACAATATGACTTATGAGGGGACACCTGACTTCTCCTGTGGTGGCATCTTTGCTGATAGGTTAGGGCGAATTAACCAAATGTTGTCCTCTTGACTTTGACCCCTCCTGAAGTAATTGGAAGTAAGTAGAAGTAGACATTACTAGCTAGGAGGAATAACTAGGTTAGCACCACTCTCCTCTATTGATTTATCCCTTACCTTTTATCTGCTTTTATCTGCTTTAGTAGTTAATTAATTATTTCCTTATCATAATCATATTAAAAATTGTGACACCTAGACTTAGTAATAATCCAACACACATAGCTCTTGGGACAACCTCGGTTTTACCAAATACTACACTACACACGACCGGGTACACTGCCCGTTAGTGCATTAGGGTAGACCATAGATATAACGAGACTTTATAAATATTAAAACCTAGTCAGCAAAACCTGCATCACCTTCCTTCTTCCTTATTTACCCATAACCCAGATAAAATCCCAAAACCCCATTTGCACGCCAAAACAACTCACCCCAAATCCCAGCTTGTCTTCTTCTGAAGGTCACTATCCACACTGATAACCAGGCTCACAGACCCTCCCCCACAACCCACATGGGTCAACTGCCACCTTGGCAATCCCCAACTCACATAAAGGACTCATTTGATGGACGACTCAGATTAAGTCCTTGGTGCCCAAGATCAAAGGGACGGCTATGATTGAAGCAAGAAAGCATAAATTGCCCCTTGAAGCATTTCTGTCTCACTAAACAAACACACATCAGTGGACTTGAAGACCCCTAAGATTAGTATAAATAGTAGTGATTGTAAGCCATGAAAGGCGCCTAGGATTTTTAGTAGCTTTTAAATTTAAGTTTTCTGTTTTTAAGTTGTATTTTGACTATTTAAGTAATGAAAAAAAGTTTTTATTTTACAATTCTGCTTACTGCTTATTTTACTAATAAGCACTTTAGGGTTTATTAGCTTGTTCCCTTCATTATCTATTTTAAAAGTTCTATTTAAGCTGTTAAGTAAGTTTTATAAGTAAAAATCCAAGTCTGTTTAAAAAAAAAAATAAATAAATCAGGTTTTCAAGTTTAACACCCCATTAAGAGGTGTTCGGCATAACACAACTGTTACATGTTTTGGTAGTTTTTTAGCTTAAAAGTAAATTTCAGTTAGCCATATTTAGGTCATAGCATTAGTCTATAAGTTATTTAGAGTATTTTTAGATAGTTCCATAGTCTTTTATTGATATTCAAAAGTGCATGGTCTAAAAAAGAATTATAACAGCTTGTTTTGAGTACATTAGCTTAAGGTGTTTTTAGTTGTTCTTTTTGGTCTTAAATTAGTCTAGAAAGTCTGTTTTAAAAGTTTTAAGTAAGTTTCAAAGTGTCCAAAACCATAGGGTTGTTTTTCTATGTCTGTCAAAACAATTAGAAAAACCACAAAGTGTCCAAACAGCCTTCATATCAGATAGAATTTGGGTGCTTAAATGTTTTTCAAAATGTTTAAAAAGTGTTTTTCTGAATAATTTGGTTGCCTATCTTGAGTTTCAATCAGCTTTTTGATATTAGCTTCTAGATATACTAGCTTTAAAATTAACTCAAAAGCTGCCTAATGACCATTTTTCTGCTTCTGTTACAGCAGCCATCATGTCCATGTAGCTCCACTTTTTGACTTTTCATTTGCTTAATATGAGGCCTCATTGTCTGAAATTTGGTATGCTTGATCTTGGGTTGCCATTCTAGTTAATTCACATTTTTGTGAATTTTTATTCTAGCTCATTAGTAGCTTTTCACTAGCATAAACTGGCCCATCTAGCCTGTTGGGTTGTTGCAGTCACAACAGCTGTTCAAGCTTATCTGGTGCTTATTTGTGCTTAGGTTGAGCTCATTTAGGATTGTTTTAGCTTATTAGGTTTACTTGCATTACCCTAGCTTAATGAAGAATCCCCTAGTAGCTTATTAGGAATCCCCTTAGCTTGTCTTAGCTTATTTTCCATTGTCCTCTTTTCTGCCATAGCTTATTTACATGTGCCCTTAGCTTATTTCTGTTTAATAAGATTCCCCTAGTTAGGATTAGACCCCAGTAGCTTATTCTAATTATTGTAGCTTATAGCTTATTCATCTTATAGTTTTTTAGTTTAAAACTAGCTTTAGTTATATTTTGTTTAGAAAAAGCAAACTGTCTAGCTTATTATCTGCTTATTGAAAGCTGACTTTTCAGATCTTTTATTTTTCCCAGATTCATTAGTTTATAAAGTAATTTTCCAAAAAGTTTAGTAATTTTTCAAATTGTTTTGCTATTTTTAATCATTTAATTTCTAATTTTTAGTTTTTAAATCATAATAATTAAATAAAAACTCAAAAAAATGCAGCTTTTTTCCAAAATTTTATTTTATCATTTGTCATGTAGGAAAAATAACTTTACATTCCTAGAGTTAATTTTGCAAAATTTAGTTTTAAATCGCATTTTTAAATTCCCGTAGTTACGCGTTTTTAGAATAAATTGCATTTAGGGTTAATTTTCCTTAGTTTACATGCTTTAGTTTGATTTAGTTATTATTTACGTGCTTTAATTTCCTTTCCGTTGTTTCATTTGAACTTAGAACGTAATCAAAAACACAAAAAAACCCGAAAAATCGAGCATTTTAATAACAAACCTAAAAGCGAGGTTGCCCATTCACACCTCGTTGGGAAACAACCCGGATATCCTTATCCGCTATCACATATCTCACTCACGGGATTTGATTGACTAAACTTTTTCCTAAGAGGTTTTCGATTCGATTCTCGTGCTTATTTTGATATTAATATTACTATACTCTTTATCCATACACACAACCCTTAAGCCTTATTTATCAAATCAAATTTTGGCGCCGCTGCCGGGGAGGTTGTGTCGCGACAATATCGTTGAAGATTTGATGATTAGTGACTCGAGATCCTTCCTTCGTGAAGTTATTGTTTTCATAAAATTAAAAAAAAGTAAAAAAAATTTTATTTTTCTTTGTATATATATATATATATATATATATATATATATATATATATATATATATATATATATATATATATATATATATATATATATATATATATATATAAGATTAAAAATACAAAAAGATTTTCTGTTTTATTTTTGTGCTAAAATAGAATATATCAATTATATAACACTTCTCAACTTGAGGTGTTATCATTAGTAAGTTCCCGAACTAAAGATAAAAAACTTTCCTTTGTGTCACTCTTGAGTTCGATTTATTTCTATCGGATTAACAAACTATAAGAAGGGTATAAGGACGGCCTGCCATTAAATTGCGGCTGAAAATAGACAGGTTTTTTATAAGCTTCGCGCTGACCTATGGTCTCTCCGCTCCTTTGTGCGTTTATCTTATAGAAGTGATCAATTCACTTGGGATTATTGGTTTAAGTTCACTGTTGTTTTTTGAATACCGTTTCATTTTAATTTCATTGGTTTTTAAAAGTGCATGCGCACTCGTGCTTTTAATTCTTCTAATCCCCTTCTTGAACTCGCCACAATTACGCGAAGACGTAATAGACGTCCCCCGCCAATAGTCGAACCCGATATTCGTACTAATCCTGAACCCATTCCCGAAATGGCGGAAGATAACCGTTCTATGTTGAAACAACTCCAAGCACCCACCGAGGGTTACGGAGAATCTATCGTTGTCCCGACAATCGTTGCCGACAATTTCGAGCTTAAACACGGATTGATTAACTTGGTATCGTCAAGCCAATTTTACGGATTTAAGAGGGACGATCCTCACTCTCATATCCGACGGTTTGACAAGCTCACATCCACAATCAAATACCGAAATGTACCACAAGAAGCCATTAAACTACTTCTTTTCCCGTTTTCACTCGAGGGGGCCCCCGGGACTTGGCTTGAAAAACCACCCCTTGTTTGATTGAGACATGGGGAGATTTAGTATCGAAATTGGTGAATGAATTTTTCCCACCATCTAAAACAACACACTTAAAAAATGAAATTACAAAGTTTACCCAACAATTTGATGAATCATTTGGTGAAGCTTGGGACCGTTTCAAGTACTTACTTCGTCGATGTCCTCATCATTGCTTTTCCGAGCTACATCAACTTGATACCTTCTATAATGGTTTAAAGAAAAATGTTCAAGACTCTCTCAATGCCGCCGCCGGTGGTAATCTTTTGACTCGCTCTACGAAAGATGCGTTGTCCATCATTGAGAACAAGTCTAAGGTCCGCACCTCACGAAGCAAATCGGTTGCTTCCCGAGTGAGTGCTTCACCTTCTTTGGATAATGTCTCTAGCACGGATGCTAAGATTTACAAGCTCACAGATGTTATCCAAGCATTTGTGCTTTCTCAAAAGAAACTTTCTACCCCACCCACAAATCCACCCGCTCAAGTCAAAGCGGTGGAGACTAGTTGTACCACTTGTGGTGGTCCTCATGCTTATTACAATTGTACCACCACCGATGGCAATCCTTTTGAAGTAAATGCCGTAGTCGGGCCTTACAACCAAGTAGGCAATCAATACCGTGCTTAAGTTGACCCTAGCTATCGTGCTAACAATCAAGGACCACCCGGTTTTCCTCAACCTAACAATCAAAATAGGTTTAACCAAAATCAAGTGAGAGGGAAAAATGTTCCATATCAAGCCCCGATGAACCAATACCCACCCTAAGGGGGTAACTTCAATCAGGGGTATCAAGCTCCTAATTATCAACCCCCAGTTGGTCCCTCTCATGATCTTACTAACTATATTAAGTCAAATGAGGTTACAATTAGGGGTTTGCAAAACCAAATCACTACTTTCAAAAATGATTTCCAAACTTCAATGTCGAGACAAAGTAATGAACTTAAAAATGAGCTTAACAAAATGAACAACAAAATTGATCAATCTCAAAACAACATTGAGAACATGTTCAATAGCCTCATGTGTAAAATGAGGCAAGCTTCAACTTCGAACTCCCTTCCGGCTAATACAATTCCAAATCTGAATGGAGAGTTGAATGCTATTGCCACCCGAAGTGGTAAAACTTATGATGGACCCTCGATTACTACTCCTTATCCGGTGAGGGAAGTGGCACGAGAAACCGAGGTGAAAAAGGACAAAGTGCACTCTACAAGCCCACAAAGTACCGCACCCTTCCAACCTCCGATGGTCCAAACTTTTATTCCAGCGCCCGATGTTCCGAAGATTAAGCCTTCAATTCCTTATCCTTCAAGGCTTACTGATCAAAAGGTCCGCGACAAAACTAATCAACAAATGGAGAAGCTTATCCAAATCTTTCAAAATTTGCACTTCGAGATTAGTTTCGCGGATGTTCTCCTTCTAATGCCCAAGTTTGGTCCAACGATCAAAAACTTGTTGAGCAACTAAGAAAAAATTTCCGATTTGGCTAAAACTTCCTTGAACGAGAATTGTTTGGCGGTTATCCTTAAAAAACTTCCCGAAAATTTAGGAGACCCCGGAAAATTCCTAATCCCGTGTGATTTTCAAGGGTTAGTTCAATGCTCCGCTTTGGCCGATCTTGGCGCAAGCATTAACTTGATGCCACACTCCATGTGGAAGAAGCTTTCATTACCTCTGCTTACTCCTACATGTATGATCCTCGAGCTTGCCGAACGTACAAGTTCTCGTCCGTTAGGTATAGCCGAGGATGTATTTGTAAAAGTAGGAAATATTCATTTCCTCGCCGACTTTGTTGTTGTCGACTTCGATGCCGATCCCCGAGTACCCCTCATCCTTGGGAGGTTCTTCTAAAAAACGGGGAGTGCATTGATCGATGTTGATGAAGGGGAAATCACTTTGAGGGTAAACAAAGAAGCCGTTACCTTCAACCTTGATCAAGTTACGAGATACTCCCCCGTTTATGACGATACATCCGTCAACAAAATTGATGTCATTGACATTGTATTGGAGGAGTATTCTCAAGAAATTCTTGGATTCTCGAGTGGCAATCCCAATTCGGTTGATCCCATCATTGCTCTCTCTTCCCCTCCTCTCACTCCGTGATAACATCAAATAGTCCTGAATATTAAGTGTTAATTTCCCTGATAATGCTTGTAATTTATATCGTTTATATGGATTACGCTTGTTTTCCATTGTTTTCTACTTTCAGGTAAATTACGAGCATTGGAGCTAAAGAGACTCGAAATTGGAGAAATATCAAAGATTTATCTTAGTATGCTGACTTTGAAGAAGTTACGGCGTAACTCCTCTCTCACATTACACCGTAACTAAAGCGTAACTCAGAAAACCAACTCATCAAAAGGTTATGGCGTAACTCTCCCCTAAGACTATGACGTAACTCTATAAGGTCAAATGAGGTTTCACGCCGCTGATAACTACGCCATAACTATTCCACCAACTACGGCGTAACCAAGTATTATTGAAGAATACGGCGTAACCATTCATAAGGTTACGCAGTAACCATCAGATCTAGTGCAAATAACGAAGGAATTGAAGATTATGGCGTAACTCTTATTTTAGTTACGCCGTAACCCAGATCTGGCCTATAAATACCCCACAATTTCCAGAATTTCAAAGTATCCCATTCCACACATCACAACCAAAGAACGTGGGAAGAAGCCAAAGGCAGGTCTAGAGGAGCATACGGAGCTGTCTCCAAGGGAGAAATCACTCCCCTACGATAAGCATTAGCATTTTATCTTTTCTTTACTTTCGATTCATGTATTTCGTAACTTTAAATATTGATTTGATTTGTATGGTTAATATGAGCAGCTAAGCACCTCTTGGTACTGGCCTAGTTATGATTCCTTAATTTTTTTTTGTGTTTATATTACTTTCGTATAATTATTTCTAAGTTTATGCACGCATAGTTTATTGGTAGCTACCCTTGTTTTGGTAGTTTTGAATGGCGGTAGAGGCCAATTTCCTAGGAGATATGACCAACTAACCCTAGGTGAGCAGACTGAGACGGGAAGGGTAAGATATGACTAACTGACAACCCTTTCTACTTGTGCGATTTGACAAACTGATCACCTACCGTTTGGATGAACTTAAGAATTAGGGGGTGAGTGTTTAAGTTGCTAATGCCCGGGCACTCACTATTATAAATCTAGCATGTAGCGGTAGTTAATGACTTGGCTTAGGGGACCCAGAACAACATGACTTATGAGGGGACACCTGACTTCTCCTGTGGTGGCATCTTTGCTGATAGGTTAGGGCGAATTGACCAAATGTTGTCCTCTCGACTTTGACCCCACCTGAAGTAATTGGAAGTAAGTAGACGTAGACATTAATAGCTAGGAAGAATAACTAGGTTAGCACCACTCTCCTCTATTGATTAAACATTTTCCTTTATTTTCTTTTATCTACTTTAGTAGGTAATTAATTAATTCCTTATCGAAATCATTATTAAAATCTGTGACACCTAGACTTAGTAATAATCCAACACACATAGCTCTTGGGATGACCTCGGTTTTACCAAATACTACACTACACATGACCGAGTACACTGCCCGTTAGTGCATTAGGGTAGACCATAGGTATAACGAGACTTTATAAATATTAAAACCTGGTCAGTAAAACCTGCATCAAGTTTTTGGCGCCGCTGTCGGGGAGCTATTTTAGGATTTCATATTAAGTCTATTTTTAATTTTCTTTCTTAAATGTCAGGATACAAGACTAGTAGCTCGAGGCCTTTTTTGGCCACCCCATTCGATAATCCGGAGAAGAAATTTCGGACAAGGAAAGTTTACTCGCCGGTTCCTATTCACAACATCTTTTCATTTTACGAATTAGACCAGTCTGACGCAGAACCGGAGGTCATCAATGAAAACAATATCGATGACTTAACTATGGAGCAGTATTTGGAACGACCAAATGAGAACTACCAACGGACCTTCGCACAGGATTCTAGTACTGAAAAATATTCTATTCCAGATCAATTTATTCGAGAGTTACACGAACTTAAGTTTTCTGGAGATGAAGATGAGGACGTTCAGAATCACGTAGAAGAAGTACTCTACTTATCCTCTCTTTTCAAGGTCAGAGGCACCCCGAGCTATTCGGTTACCGCAAGGATTTTTCCTATGACTCTTACTGGAACTACAAAAAGTTCGTCCATCAATTTTTCCCTCCTTAAAAAATGGCCAAACTTCTTGGTAAAATCTATCAGTTCGTTCAAGTTGGAGAAGAAACGCTTTACCAGGCATGGGAAAGATTTAATGAGCTGCTTTATCGATGTCCCACCCATGATTTGAACAAAAATCAGATCGTCTACATCTTCTACCGGGGAATTAATGCGCTAACACGAGAACTACTCGATTCCCCAAGACCTATTCCTAACATGACTCCTGACCAAGCCTTGGAATGTATTCAACGAATTTCTGAACATTGTTACAAATGGCATATGGATACGGGGTAAGGACCTAGAGACAATTTTGATCATAAGGTAATGAAGACGATAACAAGGCAAGAATACAATTATGGGGAAATTTTCGAAAAACGAAGGTTAGAAAGAGAAGCTGAAGCATGTAGAATTGAGAAGGTTAAGAGTGTGTTTGGGACCAAAACCAGGAAAATCTTGAAAAAAATATTCTTGACCACATCAAGGAATCAAGGGAACGAGACGATAGAATTGAAAAAATGATGAAGACATTCGTAGATAATACAGTCTCTTCTCTCAAAATTCACGAGGATAGAATTAAGGGATTAGAAAAAAGTGTTAGCTCATGTTCGCAAGCCGTCACTAATTACCTAGCAGCTCGGGAAGAGGAAGCTGTCAACACGGAAGAAACTATCCTTGAAGAACCGACTACCTTTTTGGAAAAAGTTAAGCAACAAATCAGCATGGAAAGACAATCACTTCTGGACCAAGCTTTACCGGTAAACTCCCCAATCAATAATTCCATTAAAACTAATCATGATGATATTCCATAAGAATTAAGAAATGATGAGACTATTCACCTCAACGAAAGATGTTCAGCAGTTTTGAGAAACGAGCTACCACAAAAGGAAAAAGATCCAGGATGTTTCACTCTCCCTTGCTTGATAGGGAGTCTCAATATGTGTAATGCCCTAGCTGATCTTGGAGCAAGTATTAGCATAATGCCTCGTTCGATGTTCCTGCATATGGGGATTGGTGATTTAAAGCCGGCCAAGATGAAAATTGAAATGGTCGATCGATCTATGCAATCGCCATTGGGCATCGTTAAAAATGTGTTGGTGAAGATTAAGAAATTCCTTTTCCCAGTAGATTTTGTGATTCTTGACATTCCAGAAGACAACAGAATACCTGTCATTTTAGGTAGACCTATGCTTGCCACTGCTCATACTAAGGTGGATGTCTTTGCTGGAAAGCTAACTCTTGAAGCTAATGGAGAAATCGCAACGTTCGGACCTAATGAACTCCTGTCTACTCCTCAAAAGGTATGTGCGATTGACCCAGTAGGCAGTTTTGGTGAAGCTTTAGAATAATTTCTTAGTGACCCCCCAGATCCTGACGAGGTTGATTCGGGGAGAGATTTTGATGTTTTTGTCAACTTCGAGGAAGAGGAAAATTTAGGAATCAGTACTGAAGACCTCTCAAGTGATGTCGAGATGGCCCCTTGGCAAGACAACTCGGTGAAGGCTTTTTCGCAAACCAATCAACCTAGATTTCATGAGGTAGGAACCCGCATACATCATAGAAACCCTTATTATCTAAAGATCTCATGCAAAATCGGGTTCATCGATTTCCACCCATTTATTGACACAACTTCCCCAGTCAACATCATGTCAAAAGAATGCTACAACCGAGTTATGAAGAAAGAATTAGAATATAAAGGGAATAACTTTCTTGGGTTTGCAACTAACATCAATGTCTTCGTTGGAGCTCATTCATTTTTGGTGGACTTTATGGTTTTAGACGACGTAAGCGAATTTGTAGAAGATGGACTTACGGAAGTAATTTTAGGAAAGCCTTTTCAGGAAATGTCAGGGTTAGATAAAAATGAAAAAGAAGGGTTAGTATGGTTAAAGATAAACGATGATAAGACTATTTTCAAAATGCCGAGAACGATTAAGAATTTTAAAAATTGGACCAAGAGGCAGTTAAGCCAAGCCCAACCACTGCTCGATATCAGTGAGGAAAACAAAGAAAAAGGTATTGACCACCCTTACTAGAAAATCAAGAGTTTCTACTCGGGTTGTTTAGAATTGGGGGATGACTACAAACGGGGATGAGAATTTGGTAAGTTGGATCCAACGTGGAGATTGCCATATCCATGAAATGACCAACAAGCACTGGTAGCCCCGCGGCTCTGAGTCTAACTTAAAGACTCGTAAATGAAGAAAAGTGCTATTTCGGGAGACAACCCGAATTATCCCTTTCTTTTGTTTTATTTCCATTTCTGTAGGGTTTTGTGTTTTCTAACCATTTTTGCAGGAAACGAGAAAGTAATTGCTCCTGCAGTTTGCTGATCTGACCATAGTTACGGCGTAACTCATCTCTCACATTACGCCGTAACCATCCTTTTGCAGCAGAATTTTAGACACATTACCAATTACGGCGTAATACCATCTCAATGGTTACGCCGTAACCACTCGCTTTGCAACTTATGTCAGGTTTTGCCAGTTACGGAGTAACTCCCTCAAAGAGTTACGACGTAACCTTCCTCTGCTTTACTTCTTTCATTTTAAAACACAATAACCTTGTATTAGTATTTTAAATTAACTTTGTGGGTGTGTTCCCTGTAAACCCTCACGAGACTTCACTCGTCCACTTGGGACACCAAGTAGTTTAAAAGGCTTGTTGCATATGCTAAATGCAACCGTGATTCCTACGAAAGTGAGTTAGGTTTGTTTTTTATTTTTTTTAGAATTATGCTTGTCGATAGTGTGATTTCAGGGATTGAAGTTTGTTCATGCTGCTTATCCAAAGCCACGTCTCTTTTCGTGGGCCTTCTTTCTTTGTGGAGCAAATTTCAGGGAAGTTCTTGCTCTAATTCTACTTTTCTCTTCACCTTTATTTAATGCTTAGTACAAAAGGGACTTTGTACAATTCAAGTGGGGGGACGGGAGTAGAATTATCTCTTGAACATTATTTTGCCCTCGTTTTTCTAGTTTATTTTCAAAAATTATGCCATTTTTAAAATTTTGACATGTTTTTCTTAACCTAAGTAGATTAGACCTTAGCCGAGCACATACAACCCTTGATATTATATGGTGATTTTAGCCTTATCTGTTTCCAATATTTTACCCCAAATCCACCAAATTATGAGTGTGCCGGAAGCTTGTAAACTTTAGAACTTGGTCTTTGCATCATTTCGAGACCATAGACGAGGTATGTTGAGTTAGCTCGATGTATTTGGACTTTTCAGTTTTAGAAGGCAATATTATAGGATTATCACCCAAATAGCCTACTATTATGTCTCTATCGATTGGTCACCTCGACTTCTCGACCCCCATGTGAAACCCTTTTTTTGCACTCACCTTTAGTGCAAGATACCCCTAGATACACCCATCTGAGCCATTCCTTTCATTTTGTTAACCCAATATATTGTTTCGATACACCTATACACCTTAGCCTACCCTGTAGTCTTTATTTGTGATTGGAAAGTCGTCATTTGCCTAAGTTCATGGTTCAAGTGGAAAGGTTCGGAAATCACGCTTTCATCAACGACATATTCCTGAAGATCATTGAAGACCCCCCAAATTTCCATTGTTCATCTCAAGTGGGGGGTAATTATGTTTTGTTATTATTGTTATGTTGAAAAAAAAACGTGATCCGAAAAAAGAAGAAAAAAAAAAAAAAAAAAAAAAAAAAAAGCGGTTGTTATGTTATTGTAAACTGCATTGTTATAAGCACTATGTTATGAGCTTTATAGATTTAGTATCGATGAGGCTACCTCGGTCACATTTGAAAATTGGAGTTGGTAATTATGCCAACAGTTGGAGAAAAGGTAGTGTGCCCATCACGACGTCCTCTAATGACACATCTACCTAGTATTTCATGATCCGGTTTCTTGACTTCAAAGCTTGAATATTGGGCGGACGGTAAGTGGTGATGTCTTGGTTATAGATTTAGACTACCTGCTTGTTTTTTATTTTACACCATTTATATATCCAATGTCTTATCCTACCCTTTAGTCATGAAGCGTGTCTAGGTGATGCAGCGAGCAATCTTTGGTGTCTTGGCCATGTATTTGGTCATGTATCATTGATTTTGTCCACTTCGCCGTGACATGTTAGTAATGACAAGTCACCCCTTAACCTTTGTCGTGTCTACCCATATTGCCTTCGAGAATTGTTTAGCCCTTAACTCTAGTGTTGGAGATTTGTGTAACCGCCAAGCTTATGATAGAATACATGCTATGACTGTGCGATTGAGTGATCACCCCGAAATTGACACTTAGAATAGTTTAGAGATTTGAGTGTTTCGTTCCCATTTCGTGAGGTGTTCGGATTTGTTTTATTCTAGCATAAGGGATTTGTAAACTTATATTTTCCAAGTTTTGGGAGATATCTTTTTAGGAATCTCTCTAATAAGGTCTACTTGAGGGCAAGTAGAGTTCAAGTGGGGGGATATTTGATAACATCAAATAGTCATGAATATTAAGTGTCAATTTCCCCTGATAATGCTTGTAATTTATATCATTTATATGGATTTACGCTTGTTTTCCATTGTTTTCCATTTTCAGGTAAATTCCGAGCATTGGAGCTAAAGAGACGCGGAATTGGAGAAATATCAAAGATTTATCTTAGTATGCTGACTTTGAAGAAGTTACGGCGTAACTCATCTCTCACATTACGCCGTAACAAAAGCGTGACTCAGAAAACCAACTCATCAGAAGGTTACAGCGTAACTCTCCCCTAAGACTACGACGTAACTTTATTAGGTCAAATGAGATTCCACGCCGCTGATAACTACGCCGTAACTATTCCACCAACTACGGCGTAACCAAGTATTATTGAATAATATGGCGTAACCATTCATAAGGTTACGCCGTAACCAGCAGACCTAGTGCAAATAACGAAGGAATTGAATATTACGGCGTAACTCTTATTTTAGTTACGCCGTAACCCAGATCTGGCCTATAAATACCCCATGATTTCCAGCATTTCAAAGCATCTCATTCCACACATCACAACCAAAGAACGTGGGAAGAAGCCAAAGGCAGGTCTAGAGGAGCATACGGAGCTGTCTCCAAGGGAGAAATCACTCCCCTACGATAAGCATTAGGATTTTATCTTTTCTTTACTTTCGATTCATGTATTTCGTAACTTTAAATATTGAATTGATTTTTATGGTTAATATGAGTGGCTAAGCACCTCTTGGTGTTGGCCTAGTTATGATTCCTTAATTGTTTTGTTTGCGTTTATATTACTTCCGTATAATTATTTCTAAGTGTATGCATGCATAGTTTATTAGTAGCTACCCTTGTTTTGGTAGTTTTGAATGCCGGTAGAGGCCAATTGCCTAGGAGATATGACCAACTGACCCTAGTTGAGCGGACTGAGACGGGAAGGGTAAGATATGACCAACTGACGACCCTTTCTACTTGTGCGATTTGACCAACTGATCACCTACCGTTTGAATGAACTTAAGAATTAGGGGGTGAGTGTTTAAGTTGCTAACGCCCGGGCACTCACTATTATAAATCTAGCATGTAGCGGTACTTAATGACTTGCCTTAGGGGACCAGGAACAACAGGACTTATGAGGGGACACCTGACTTCTCCTGTGGTGGCATATTTGCTGATAGGTTAGGGGGAATTGACCAAATGTTGTCCTCTCGACTTTGACCCCACCTAAAGTAATTGGAAGTAAGTAGACGTAGACATTACTAGCTAGGAAGAATAACTAGGTTAGCACCACTCTCCTCTATTGATTAAACATTGCCCTTTATTTGCTTTTATCTGCTTTAGTAGTTAATTAATTAATTCCTTATCGAAATCATTATTAAAATCTGTGACACCTAGACTTAGTAATAATCCAACACACATAGCTCTTGGGACGACCTCGGTTTTACCAAATACTACAGTACACGCGACCGGGTACACTGCCCGTTAGTGCAATAGGGTAGACCATAGGTATAACGAGACTTTATAAATATTAAAACCTGGTCAGTAAAACCTGCATCACTCCGTTTGAGGGAAGTGACTTCATCTTGGAGGAGATTGAAGCTTGCTTATCGAGTGAATCGGTTTCACAAAAAATTGATTACGCCGATATTGACATCGAGGGATCCATTGCTTACGCCGCTCTCATAAAGGATTGGAAGTCACACAAGCGAGCCATTGCTTGGAAAATTTCCTACATTAGGGGTATTAACCCGGAAATTTGTACACACAAGATTCTAATAGAGGATGACTTCAAACCGTTGGTTCAACATCAAAGAAGAGTGAATCCTAAAATCCACGAGGTTATCAAACAAGAGGTTCTAAAACTTCTTGATGCCGGATTGATTTACCCTATCTCGGATAGTCCTTGGGTGAGCCCCGTTCATTGTGTGCCCAAAAAGGGTGGCATAACCGTTGTTGAAAACGAAGAAAATGAGTTGATTCCTACTCCATTGGTTATGGGATGGCGTGTTTTCATTGACTACCAAAAGCTAAATGAAGCCACCCATAAAGACCACTTCCCTTTATCCTTCATGGACCAAATGCTTGAGAGATTAGCTAGAAATGAATACTATTGTTTTCTTGATGGTTTCTCGGGTTACATCCAAATACCCATAGATCCTCAAGATCAAGAAAAGACCACCTTCACGTGCCCTTATGGAACATTCGTGTACCGACGCATGCCTTTTGGGCTATACATCGCTCCCGGTACATTCCAAAGGTGTATGATGGCCATTTTCCACGACATGATCGAGGAAACTATGGAGGTCTTTATGGATGATTTTTTGGTCTTTGGGGATTCTTTCAAATCATGTCTCTCCCATTTAGATAAGATGCTAAAACGTTGTGAAGACAAAAATCTTTGTCTAAATTGGGAGAAAAGTCATTTCATGGTCAAAGACGGCATTGTCCTCGGCCATAAGATCTCCAAAAGCGGGATTGAGGTTGATAAGGCTAAAGTTGATGTCATATCCAAATTACCTCATCCCACCACCGTTAAGGGTGTTCGGAGTTTTCTAGGTCACGCCGGCTTCTATCGTCGATTCATTAAAGATTTCTCGAAAATAGCCTGGCCGATGACCCTTCTTCTTGAAAAAGATACTCCGTTCATCTTCTCCAAAGAATCCATTGAAGGTTTCCAAACTTTAAAGAAAAAACTTGCAGAAGCTCCTATATTAGTTGCCCCCGATTGGGACTTACCTTTCGAGCTCATGTGCGACACTAGCAACTTTGCTCTAGGTGCGGTCTTGGGGCAACGAAAAGCAAAACATTTCCAGCCTATACACTATACTAGCAAAACTTTGACCGAAGCTCAAGCACATTACACTACGACGGAAAAAGAATTACTAAGCATGGTGTATGCTTTCGAGAAGTTTCGACCATACTTGATCTTGTCCAAAAGCATAGTGTATACGGATCACTCGGCCCTCAAATATCTTTTTGCTAATGCAAAGCCGATATTGCTCCGGTGGGTTCTCCTCCTACAAGAATTTGATATCATCGTTCATGATAAAAAGGGAGCCGAGAACCTCACGGCTGATCACTTATCCCGTCTTGAAAATCCTCACCAAGGTGTGCTCGAGAAAAAGGAAATCAATGAAACATTTCCTCTCGAGACACTTAATGTGGTATCTCTTGGTGGAGATTCGAGTACCCCATGGTTTGCCGACTTTGAAAACTACCATGCGGGAAACTTTGTTGTTAAAGGGATGTCGTCCTAATAAAAAAGCAAATTCTTCAAAGTTGTTAAGCATTACTTTTGGGACGACCCCTACTTGTTCAAAGTCTGTGCGGATCAAGTCATCTGACGGTGTGTTCACGGCCAAGAAGCTGTTGATATTCTCAACGCTTGTCACAATGGACCCACGGGGGGACATCATGGCCCGAACTACACCGCCAAAAAGGTGTTTGACTCCGGTTTCTATTGGCCCACAATCTATCGCGATGCCCATGACTTAGTCAAATCATGTGACGCTTGTCAACGTCACGGAAAAATCTCGCAAAAGGATGAAATGCCTCAAAATGCAATCCAAGTGTGCGATATCTTTGACGTGTGGGGCATCGACTTCATGGGGCCATTCCCGTCTTCTCGAGGGAACAAGTATATAATCGTGGTGGTCGATTACTTGTCTAAATGGGTGGAAGCGAAAGCGCTCCCCACCAACGACGCCCGAGTAGTTGTGAAATTTTTGAAATCTCTCTTTGCTCGTTTTGGAACTCCCCGTGCCATCATTAGTGATCGCGGTACGCACTTTTGCAATGACCAATTCACAAAAGTCATACTTAAGTACGGTGTCACTAACCGTCTTGCTACC
Source organism: Chrysanthemum seticuspe (assembly GCA_019973895.1). NCBI lineage: Eukaryota > Viridiplantae > Streptophyta > Magnoliopsida > Asterales > Asteraceae > Chrysanthemum > Chrysanthemum seticuspe. The sequence continues at coordinate 113,427,389 of BPTQ01000009.1, read as the reverse complement.
GCGTATCACCCACAAACTAGTAGTCAAGTGAAAGTCTCAAATCGTGGTTTAAAAAGAATTCTTGAAAGGACCATAGGCGAAAACTGTGCCTCTTGGTCGGATAAGCTAGATGATGCACTTTGGGCCTTTCGTACCGCTTACAAAACACCCATCGGTTGTACTCCTTACAAGCTTGTGTAGGGAAAGGCATGTCATCTCCCGATCGAGCTCGAGCACAAAGCCTATTGGGACTTGAAGCATGCTAATTTTGATCTCAAGTCCGCAGGTGATCACCAAAAAGTTCAACTCAATGAATTAAATGAACTTCGTGATCAAGCCTACGAGAACTCTTTTATCTACAAAGAGAAGACAAAGAAGATCCATGACTCCAAAATCAAGAACCGCGTTTTCAACGTCGGTGACCGAGTCCTTCTTTTCAATTCTCGATTAAAGATCTTCTCGAGGAAACTTAAAACTCGTTGGACTGGGCCGTTCACCGTTGCCAAAGTTTTTCCTTATGGTGTCGTCGAGTTATATCAAAACGACGGACCAAACTTTAAAGTGAACGACCATAGATTGAAACATTACTTTGGAGGGGACATACCTTAAATGGTTGTCCCGGATCTCCAAACCTTCCCCATGAACCAATGAATTCGGGGTCGAGTCAAGCTAGCGACTCGGTTAACAAAAACAATAGCACTTCATCGGTGATAACCCATGTTTCTGACTTCTTTCTATTTTCTAAGACTAAGTGTGGGGGAATTCCTCCACTGTTGTTTGCTTGTTGTGTGTTTGCTCTCTGATTTCAGGATTCCCGTAGATCGTGATGATTGATGCACCTGTTTTCAAACCAACCGCCCAATATCTAATCTTTTTGCTAATGATTATCTAGGGATATCTTATTAATCCTTTATGTGAAAAAATATTTCGCTTCCACACTTGGCTAGTAGTATTACCTTTTTCCGTTCTATAGTTTCGGCTACAGCCGGTACTTTGAATATTGAGGGCAATATTCAATTCTAAGTGTGGGGGGAAATTCTAGCAAATTTTGATCACATATGTACCTTCTAGTACCCTAGCACCCCCGTTTTGACCAAAAATTTTAAAAAAATTTATCATTTTAAGTTACGTATTTCCATTTAAAAGAAGTGCTTTGCACAAAAATAATGCATTAATGCTTCGGTGTTAATGGTAGTTTAGTCTAGATTAGGCTAGAACAAGGGGAATCCCGACTCTGCTAGAGTGTTGATCTAGCTGCTCTCTTAACATTTAGGCTAAGGTTTTACGCGTTGTGCAAATGAAAATGCTAAGCGTGGAGTGGTTGGTTCTCTTTAGAGCTTATATAAGTAATCTATGGTTTTTTCTTCCAGAAGATCACTAAACGGACTAAAATACGTGCTCGTTGTCAAACTTTTGAACATTCAAATAATCTTGTTACAATAAATTTTTTTTAAGCAAAATTGATTTAGAGTCTGAGTTCAACTTTTTATTTAAATTTCCGAGAAAGCATACTTTCTTAAAATTAGAATAATGTTGCAACATGAAATTATCGTAAAGTTGCTTGAATGATGCAAAAGTTGCAATTTTAAAGTTAAAGTCAAAAGTGAATGAAGGAATGAATGAAAAAAAAATGAAAAAGTTGAAAAATGAAAAATGAAAAAAATAAGAGTTGCGTGAATAAAAGTGCTATGTTTCTTATAAATAAATGTGCCAAACTTGCTTTTCTTAAATTTAAATCGGAAGTTGAACTCGTATTCGTCAAAGTTGTCTAAAAGTTTGACGGTAATTTGGAAATCCTTGATTTCAAAGATCCCGAAAACTTTGATACTATTCTCGAGGGTGAAAACCTAGCCTCCTCAAAAGGACAAGTTGAGAAGAAAGTCGCTACATGGAGTGATCTCACCTTTGAATCTTGAATTTCTAAATCATCGTCGATTGTGATCCATTTAGGTTTAGTTTTAACTTAACGGTAGCCTCGTAAATCTTTGGAATCGAATTCCCGCTGATTCCGGTACTATTCTCTGTAAGGTGTCAAAAGCCCGGTCACTTAAAACTAATGTTTTGGGATGTCCGAGAAGAAAGCCGCAACATGGAAAAGGCCCTTTCGATCCTTAGACTTTCGTCGTTTCCGGTGAGTTAGTATTTTAGTTAAGTAGATAACAACCATAACAAATGTCGATTTTAATGGTCAAACTTTTGAAAATGAGCACACTCACTTAAATTTTATAAATTGCCGGAATAAAAAGTTAAGTCTCGACTTACATAGATTATTGATATAAGTACTGTTAGCATTTTACAAAAACGTTTGCACAATAAGTTTAAGCTTAGTTTGAGAGTATCAAAAAGAGAATGACGATTATAATTCCCCGGAGACACCCATTTTGTGTGAATCCCGTTCCATGATGCCATGTTTTGAAAATCAAGCATGTTATTTATTTATGTTCAATTTTAAATTTCTCGTAGTGAATAAAAAGTCGAAACGGGGTATTCTTGGTATTGTTGATCCTTTCATTACTTCATATGATCAGATTGCTAGGGACTAGCAATTGATAGTGTTGGGGGATAATGAGTGGCCATTTACTCAGCATTTTAAGCCCAAAAAACACAAAAACGTCTAAAAACACGGAAATATACCCAATTATGCTATAGATATCCTTGGAGTTTGTTTTTATGTATTTCAGGTACAAAGGATAAAAAACAGGGCAAAAACGGACAGAATTGAGCTCGGAATGGAAAAGTGCTTTGCGGACAGAGCCGGGAAGATGATTTTCTACATTTTCAGAGACCGGGATACATTTCTGGGAGTGAGCTTGGGAATCAGACTCAAAAACCCTAACCTAAACCTAAAATTATCATTCTACCCTTCCACCCGAACCCAAATGACCATTTTACCCTTCAAAAAATTCAAAATTACTCTTTTACCTTTTAAACTTAGTTTTTATTTAAAACCAATTTTTACCAAAAAGTTTTCCTTAAAAATAATTAAATCAAAAAATAAAGAAATACAAATTTTAGTTTTAACAAAATACAAAATAACCTTAAACCCTTTTTAAATCCTTTTTGACCCCCTTCATTTCCCCATTTGAACCCCTCTAATACCCCACTTGAACCTCCCATACATTTTGACCTTCCTTCTTCTTTATTTACCCAGAACCCAGATAAAACCCCAAAACCTATTTTCCAGCCAAAACAGCTCACCCCAAATCCTTGCTTGTCTTCTTCCGAAGGTCACTATCCACACTGATAACCAGGCTCACAGACCCTCCCCCACAACCCACATGGGTCAACTGCCACCTTGGCAATCCCCAACTCACATAAAGGACTCATTTGATGGACGGCTCAAATTAAGTCCTTGGTGCCCAAGATCAAAGGGATGGCTATGATTGAAGCAAGAAAGCACAAATTGTCCCTTGAAGCATTTCTGTCTTACAAAACAAACACACATGAGTGGACTTGGAGACCCCTAGGATTAGTATAAATATTAGTGATTGTAAGCCATGAAAGGCATCTAGGATTTTTAGTAGCTTTTAAATTTAAGTTTTCTGTTTTTAAGTTGTATTTTGTCTTTTTAATTAATGAAAAAAAGTTTTTATTTTACAATTCTGCTTACTGCTTACTTTACTAATAAGAACTTTAGTGCTTATTAGCTTGTTGCCTTCATTATCAGTTTTAAAAGTTCTATTTAAGCTGTTAAGTATGTTTTATAAGTAAAAATCCAAGTCTGTTTTTAAAAAAAAAACAGTTTTCAAGTTTAACACCCCATTAAGGGGTGTTTGGCATAACACCACTGTTACATGTTTTGGTAGTTTTTTAGCTTAAAAGTGAATTTCAGTTAGCCTTATTTAGGTCATATCAGTAGTCTAGAAGTTATTTAGAGTATTTTTAGATAGTTCCATTGTAGGACCTTAAATATCTCAACCTTATCACAAATAGTCACGTTACAAACACAAGTATACACGTAAAAGCACAAACACGCTTATGCGTAAAATAATAAGAAAGATTAGAAAGGTGGTGACTTGATGAATATATGTTATGCGTATGAAATAGAGAGAAATAAGATGAAAAGGAAACTTATTATACCATGAAGAAAACACACACAAAACACACTCAAGCACACCCCTCAAATGATCATTTGAGGGGTATTTATACTACAAGACAAAACGCCCTAATGGGCTTGGCCATGGGCTTCGTGGATATGGGTTGGACTTGGATTGAATTAAAAATGGTAAAAGGCTAGCTTAACTTAACTAATAGCCATTTAGCTTAGCCCAATCCACGAGCCCGTTGACTATTCTATCACGATATCTAACACACGTCACAAAGTTCCTAAACGTGAATGACCATCACTTCTATTAATTATTATCAAGGCTAACAATTTCCCCCTAAGGGGTGGTCATTCAAAGGATGCTCCACTTGATTAGGTTTTTACTTTCCTTGAGCTTGAACTTTGTGTGTAGATATAGAATAGTCTTGATTCTTTGTTCCTTCATGCTTTGTGATCAGTTAATGTGGTATTCTGCCATTCATCAACTTCTTTGGTTAGGTGTCTCCACGTCATTCTCCACCATGCTTACACTTCTTTTTGACTTTGAGATTCCAATGATGTTGTTGGTATGAGCATGTGGAGAATCTGCATGATCTCTTCATCCCGCGAGCATCCATCAGCAGTAGCTTCCCAGTTACAGTTACGAACACCAATTGATCATTGTAATCTTTTCTTAAAGAATTGATTACTACAATTGTTCTACTGATGAATGTCTTGATTCCATTCACCTTGGTCAGGCAAATCAGCCATCCTAATCCCGTAAGGACATTGAATAAATTCAAGTAACGACCCTCATATTCAGGATTCGATTCATGAAAGGAATCTCCTTAGCGGGATTTCCAGCACTTACAGGTTCGAACGTCGAGGGTGTTAACAGCATATTGTGAAAACACATCTCTAATTCTTACAAAGGCTGTTCCTGAGACTGGAGTCCCTCAAGTAGGATAACACGATGTACCGAAGTACACCTACAGTTCAGGTGAGTCGTTGAAGTACACGAAGCATCACTTCACGACTGTAGACCGTTTGAGACACACTAAGCATAAGCCATAATGAATTACCGAAGTGACCTGCTGTCAGGGCTGTTTGATGTTGACCCTGACAGGAATTTCCATTCAATCACTGAGGATCATATTTGTGAAACCTCTCATAAATGTTCTATCAGATTGCTAAAATCTGCGTAGGACTCTAGAATGTATCACTTGTGTCCTTATTGTTGAACAACAAGAGGTGAAATGTCAAGTGTTCCTATGAGATCTTTTAATGAATCTCGTGGCTCTAGACTCAATTAGTGCATTTTGGTTTCCTAAGCAGAGACTAGCGAGAGGGTCTCCTTCTTCAATACCAACGATCTCTAAGAGAAAGTCAACAGATTATGTAGGGTTCCCAGTGAGAATGAAACAAATCCTTTTAAGAGGAATTGAGTGGCTAGAAGGTTAGGTGCAATGCGTCACTGGGTCCATGACGTCTTTGTCTTCAATACCAGTGTCAACTTAGTGACAACCAGTAGCATATGAATTGAACCCGGTTTCTGCCCTATGGTTGATTATGGAGGGCTATTTCTTTTCACCCTTTCATTACTTTTCTTTTTAATTCTTCAACCCTTTCTTTCTCCTTTCTCACATTACTCCTTTTTTCAATCATACCTAAGGACTTCTAATACTAACTATGGGTTCCTTGGGTAGATCCCTCCAGCTCTGGCGGATCATAGGACGGATTTCCTATCCTTAGTCACCTTATAACTCCATGACTATCCTATGTTCCCATAAAACCTTTTTTCTTGAAAATCTCTCAAAGTGTTTATGAATGAAAACATGTTTGTAACACTTCGAGAGTTTTGCATTTTCAGAAACACTCCCCCTTCACATGCGCTTAAATTGTTTTAACTTAAATCTACATAGAGATGGTAGAGTTTGCATTTTTTGAATTGATCGACTTTAAATGAAAAAGACCGATTCGAGACACGTTTACATCACTAGAGAACTAGCTTGAAATTATTACCCGTCCTGGTCAAGTCCATAGAAAGTTTCTCGAGATGGTACATTTCCTGACTTAGATTCCTCGTCAATTCATTGGTTTCAACTGAGTCGAGCTCTTTTGAGATTCAAACAACGATCATTAAACTTTTTGATCACATTTTAATCACGTCTCCTCCCCCTCAAAAATAGCATATTCGTGATATTTTTGATATCAACGGATTAAACAATATTTTAGAATCTTTTGGGGAGACAAACGGATTTGATTTAAGCATGAATTTGGAACATTTTTGGTTTTTTTTTACTCCCCCTTTAATAAAGCATAATCAATTAAAGGGTTTTAGAGGGAGTTATCTTGAGCACAAAATATGTTGAAAGATTTTGAAAATCTTTTTGAACAATATTGAAAAAGGTACTCAAGATGATGATAATTTCTCACCAGTTTTAAATTTAGTGCACTGAGGCGTACACTTGATTTTTCTTTAAAAACACGAGTTTTGATTTGAGAATAATCAAAAGTCATCATTTTTGTTCGAGTTTCGTACTGAAGTATACGAAAGCCATTTTTTGAAGAAATTTTTGAGAAACGACATGTTTTAGAAAACATTTAAAGAAGTCTCGTTAAAGCATCTGTACATGTTCGTATCATTGTTAAATGACATTTCTAGAAATGTACAGAATATCGATTATACGAGAGACATGTCGTGAGAAGAATATTTTTGGTTTTTTGATATTATATTGTTTTTGTATTTTTTGAAAGTTTTATATTTTTATATTTTTCTTTTATTGGATTTTCAAATTTTGTATTTTGTTTTTCAAAAATATTTACAGCGAAGCTTGTTTGGAAATCATTTTCAAGAAGATTCGAGAAGACGTTCTAACTCTTCAGGGATTAGGCTTCGCATTCCAATTCGTCGAACTAAATCATTAAATCGCTCTTTTGAAAGGGCTTTAGTAAATAGATCGGCGAGTTGGTAATCAGTCTTCACGAAGAATAATTCAACAATACCTTCTTCCACGTGCTCTTTTATGAAGTGGTAACGGACACGAATGTGCTTAGTCTTTGAGTGATGAACATGATTGCATGATATGGCTATGGCACTTTTCGAGTCACAATACATAGGTATTTTATCGAAAGTAAAGCCATAATCTGTGAGTTGTATTCTCATTCATAGAACTTGTGCACAACACACAGATAGAGACACATACTCAGCTTCAGCGGTTGAAAGTGCAGTGCAAACTTGTTTCTTTGAAGACCAGCTAACTAACTTTTCACCAAAAAATTATGCTCCTCCTGATGTACTTTTTGCTGTAACTTGGTCACCTGCGTGGTCCGCATCTGAAAAGGCGATTAGATCAAATCCGGATTCCTTCAAATACAAAAGTCCCATGTGAATGGATGTCTTCAGGTACCGAAATATCCGTTTAACCTCTTTGAGGTGCAGTTCAGTAGGCTTTGCCTAAAACCGTGCTAATAAGCAAACAACAAAATGAATATCGGGTCGACTAGCAGTGAGGTACATGAGAGAACCAATCATGCTCCGATATTTCTTCGGATCGATAGGTTTCCAAAATAAATCGGCTCCAATTTTTGGTGAAGTTACCATTGGTGTACCGACCGAATCACAATTATATATACCATGATTTTTCAAAATCTCAGATGTATATTTGCCTTGATTTATAAAAATTCCACGTGGGGATTGATGTATTTCTAAACCAAGAAAAAACTTTAGTTCCCCCATCATGGACATTTCAAATTTGCTTTTCATGAGATTTTCAAAATATTTTGAAAGATTCGGATTAGTGGACCCAAAAATGATTTCGTCCACGTAAATCTGAACAATCAAAATGTCGTTGTTATGTTTTCTTGTAAACAAGGTAGGATCAACCGTTCCTTTGGTGAAAGTTTTTAGGATAAGGAAAGAGGACAGTTCGTCATACCACGCTCTCGGAGCTTGTTTCAGACCATAAATTGCCTTTTTGAGTTTGTAGACGTAGTCTAGATGTTCCATGTCTATGAAGCCTTCTGGCTGACTCACGTACACTTCTTCTTTCAGAGTTACATTAAAGAACGCGGTCTTAATGTCCATCTGATAAACCGTGATATTTTTGTGAGCTGCATAGGCTAAGAATATCCTAACTGCTTCAAGTCTAGCTACCGGCGCGAATGACTCTTCAAAGTCTATTCCTTCTTCCTGTCTGTATCCTTTGGCTACAAGACGAGCTTTGTTGCGAATTATAGTCATTTCTTCATCCCTTTTGTTCTTCCATAACCATTTGAGATCAATGACACGAATGTCAATTGGTCTAGGAACCAGATCCCAAGAGTCATGTAGACGGTATTGGAGAAGTTCCTCCTGCATTGCCTCTATCCAAGCATTTTCTGCCATTGCCTCCCGAATGTTCTTTGGTTCTTTAGTGCTAATTAAGCAAAGGTAAATGCACAAGTCGCAGTCTGTGGCAAGTTGGTGTCTCGTCTGAATTGGCCGTGAAGGTTCACCAATAACTTGTTCAATTGGATGGTCTTTTGTCCACTTCAGAGTAGAAGGATATCGTTGGTTAAACGTATGCCAGTTAGATGGTTCTCGTAAGCTTGAAGATGATTCACCTGATTCCGTAGCAAACGGGTTTTCAAATAAGTCTTCATCTAACGTTGCATCGTTCTGGTTTTGTGAAGGTTCTTTTTGAAATGATATGTTTTGGTTTTGCTCATCAACTGCTGGTAAAACTATTGTAAGAATAGGATTTGCAGAAGTCGATGTAGATGACGTTGATGGAGTTGGTGCATTGGTTTCGACCTTTGTAGATGCATCTTCTGTGGGTGGTGGTGGATGATTTTGAGAAGGTGCTGCGGAATGATGGTTTATTGCATTTGTCGAAGTTCCACCATAGTATTCATCGAACATTAACTCAAAGAATTTCTCCAATTCTTGTTCATGAGGTGTGTCAGCAAAAGTGATGGAGCTCTTTGTTGTATGAGTCCTGAACTGATGTGTCTAGAAGTCTGCGGGTTTGGTGCAGGTTCTAGAGCGAGTCTCTCAGAAGCCATCTATGAAAGTTCGTCAAAATTCACATTCATCGTCTCCATTATCTTCCTAGTTCTTCTGTTATACACCCTGAATGCCCTCAAGTTTTCTGAGTATCCAATGAAGATTCCAATATCACCTTTAGCTTTCAGTTTTCCTAGATCTTCTCTATCGTTTCTTGGATAGCACAAAGCGCCAAACACGTGAAGGTAAGAAATATCAGGTTTTCTGTTGTTCACTAGCTCATATGGGGTTTTATTGAATCTTGGATGGATTAGGGATCAGTTCTGAGTGAAACAAGCAGTGGCAACAGCATCAGCCCATAGAAATAAAGGTGCACTGGAATAAATTAGCATTGTGCGAGCAGCTTCCACAAGAGTTCAATTGCTTCTTTCAACTACCCCATTCTGCTATGGAGTTCTAACAACTGATGTCTGATGTGTGATTCCAACATCTTCAAAATAAGCTCTTAACTCCTGATTAGTAAATTCTGTGCCGTTGTCTATTCTTACTACTCTTACTGAAGCTTGAAGAAGTACTTGAATACGCTTCAGAAAGGTGATGATGATGCCTGGTGCTTCGTCTTTTGATCTCAGAAATCTAACCCTTGAATATCTTGAATAATCATCGACGATAACAAGAATATACTTTTTCCCATTAATGCTTTCAACTCTCATTGGGCCACATAAGTCCATGTGCAACATATGCAACCTTGCTTCTGAACTAGGTACGGGTTTGGGTTTATATGATGCTCTTTTGATTTTTCCTTATTCGCATGATGGACATAGGTGATCTTTGGTGTATTTGAACTTTGGAAGTCCGTTGACGATGTTGTCTTTGGCCAGTTTGTTGATGGTGTCAAAATTGAGATGACATAATCTTCTTTGCCACAACCAGGACTTTGTTCCAGATGCTCGTGTCATAAGACATATTGGTGATGAAGAGACCATTTGGTTAATGTCGATAGCATACAAGTTTGTATCACGATTCCCAGTTAAGAGATCAGTGCCATCCAAGTTTCTAACGAAGCAAGCATTTTTCCTAAAAGCAACCTCTAAATCTGCATCACAAAACTGCCCGACTGAAAACAAATTGTGTCCCAACCCTTCGACATAGTAAACCCGAGTGATCAAATAATTTCCAAAAGTTAGATCTCCATAACCCATGATAGCTGCTACATGATCATTTCTAAAGCGTACGGTTCCCATGAATATCCAGACGAAATTGATCAGCAGCTTCAGATTTCCAGTCATGTGCTTGGAGAAACCCGAGTCGACGATCCAAAGACATATTTTGATAACCTGCCAAGAACAGAAGAAGAAGATTTTGGAAACCATTTTGATTTTTGTTCCTTTGGGTTAGAGGTAAAATCCTGATCACACTCATAGAAGTTATCTACTGGGAAGACAGGTTCATCACTCATTCTACCATTGTAGGATATTAGTTTTCACATACACATCAAACCATAACACAAAGTGGCGTATAGATGGAATTCTAGAGAGAGAAAGTTAGAGGTTTAGGGAACTTAGTGAGAGAAAGTGAAAGATATTATTATGAGCTCCAACTCTCTACCTTGGAAGGTAGAGAGTATTTATAGTCTTACATAAATCGCCACACATCGGGCTGTGGATCAGGCATACAGTGGGTAAAGACCCGTCCGTCCTCCACGGTGTTACTTAACTAAATACTACTTAACTTAAAAGAACTACGACTACGAGCTTTCTAACGATTACATATACTTGAGGTGACCGACTCTTTAATACCTGGAATTTCTAATTCCTAACAATCTCCCCCTAAGGGAGGTCACCTCAATCATGTACCAAAATTACATTGAATACAACTAGATAATACATTAACAATTGATCTTGCATTCTTGATGTAGTCCTTTGCTCCTAAGCTCGTAGTCATTGATTCTTCACATTGCATGTTTGGTTACTCCAAGTGGAGGTCTTTTACTGATCCACGTGATAATAAATTTGAGCCATCTTTTGAGATCATCAGCTATCAAAAATCTCTGAGACATCCTTTGTGGTGTTGGTATTATGTGATGTTGTGACTTTAGGACCGACATGCTCACATTCTGGATCATGATATCTTCTCATCAGAGTAGCGGAAGCATTTGTTGAATCATGATATTGGCAGCAGCTTAGCAGAAGCATGGAGTGAAAATATCAGAGTCATTGATGCACTAATCATGATTTCTTTTTAGATGAACGTGTTAAGTGAGCATGCGGCTATGGATTGACCGCTTCATTCTGATCAGCTGCAAACGTCGGGTGTACCTGCATACAACAGTTAGCAGTAAATCGCACGAAAGTGTCTTTGATCACTTTCATTGAATTGAGGTACACGACCCACGGTTCCCCGTTGATCAGTACATGTACTGCCTGTGATCAGGTATAATTCCGAAGAAATTCCTTGACAGGGTTTCGCAGCTGTTCAAGCTGTTCTCAAACCGGAACATCTCAAAGAAGACAACACGGAGTGAGTGAACCAGCGAATTCTAAGTCCACAGATTGATGAAAAAAGATTTGAAAAACAATCGTGTATTGCTCAATAGAAATTGTTTTTGCAATACAACGAAGGTTTTATTGAAAATCAATTATCAATCATAAAAACACCTTTTGGTTTGAAAAATGAGTACACGGTCGATGTGCTAAAGAAAGGAGTTATTAAGCACAAAGACCGGTTTTTCAAAGGTATCCGTCAATCCATAACCTGAACCAGGATTGATTCAAGAGATTGAATCGCCCCATTGTTTCTGTTCAGTTGTCACATGGTTGATCCATATAATAGATCTCACATGCCACCTACCAGGAGCTTGTTTGATGTTGGCTCCAGAAGGCTTTCCATCTTCATTGTGAATATGTATACACATCACTCAGATGTTCTGGCAATACCACAAGGATAATGCGTAGGACTCAAGATATAATCTCTCTTTCCACATTGTGTGAAACAGAGAGTCTTCATTGAAAGTGTCCTAATGAGATTTATTGATGATCTCGTGGCTCTAGACTCAATTTGTGCATATTTGGATCCTGTGCCGGAGACTAGGGAGAGGGTCTCCTTCTTCAATATCAACAATCTCTAAGAGAAAGTCAATAGATAATGTCGGTTCCCCGTGAGAATGAAACAAGTCCTTTTAAGAGGAACTTGAGTGGTTTGGAAAGTTGAAGTGCAGTGCGTCACTGGGTCCATGACGTCTTGTCTTCAATACCGATGTTACCATCAGTAGCATATGAATTGAACCCGGTTTCTGCCCTAAGGTTGAATAAATGGAGGGCTATTTGTTTTCACCCTTTTCTCATTCAATTCTTTTTAATTCTTCAACCCCTTCAGTGCTTACCGAGACTTCATAGCAAGAACCTTGTTGGGTTTGTTCCAGTACTTGCTCTATTTCAGTCCACACTCTTCCCATATCTCACTTTTCTCCTTTTATCATCATACCTAAGGACTTCTACACTAACTAGTGGATTGTCCCTGGGTAGATCCCTCCGGTTCTGGCGGATCATGGGAACTAATACCTAACCTTATCATCCTTATATCACCGTACATAAAGTAAAGTTGGTCGGTCAATTTGGTATTGTTCATCTGCCATTGGATCCAATTGAAAACCTTTTGAAAATCAATTCAGATACTTGTGATATATTATCAAAGCATTTTGTACCTGACATTGTTTTTGATATTTTTAGAAAAAGTGCTCCCCCTCAACATGTGCATCAAATGTTTGAAATCGTTTTGCACACGGAGGCAAGAGGAAGAAATTACTTCTTTGATTACCATTTTCTAAAAAATATCACCATCACTTCCTTGATCAAATCAAGTAGATAAAGCATTTCCAGGAAGGATGAGGTTTCCATAAATTTGCTCCCCCTCAATATGTGCCTCGAGGTTTGAAAAGAGTTTTGCACATACTAGAGGGAACCTGCACATTGAGATAAATGATCACGTTTCAAATCATAGGTTTAACATAGATGATCCCCCTCAACATGTGCATTGAAAATTTGAAATCGTTTGTCACATGTGGGAAGGACAGCATGTACATTCTTGTAGAGCCATTTACCGAATTATCAGTTTAAATCCAATTTAAATCACACATTCTCCCCCGATCACAATTATCAAGTCATTTGAGATTTGTGATCTCTTATAGATTTAAATTGATTTTGAAAGCTTTTAAGGGGAATTGTGACTTGATTATGAAAGCGTTTTAATTGATAAGGATCGGATTTTAAGACTTTAAACTCCATTGATAAAAACATGCATGTACATCTTTTGAAAACAATTTAATGCCAAATAACTTTTTAATTTAATTGAAATCATTCTCCCCCTCAATCAATGACATAGGTTGTTGATTGAGAGTTAGAGATTTTGACAAATAAGTCCTGATGATTATCAAAAATAGAGATCGAGTTATTTTCCAAAGCATTTAGTTTTCAGCAGATAAATGTTTATAGAATCAGAGCATGGAATTTTGAAAGCATGATAAAACATGGCTCTGTTCTTTCTTTTAAAACCGGGTTATTGCCTGAAAATGACAATAAACCATTGTTTCTCTTTCTCCCAAAAATATTTTTTGATTTTTTGAATTTTTATTTTTTTTATTTTTTATTTTTTTTTTGAAGATTTTTCGAATTTTTCAAATTTTTATGGATTTTGAAAGTTTTATATTTTTCTAATTGATTTTTGAAGGTTTTATGATTTTGTATTTTGTTTTTCAAATAAATATTTACAAGAGATAGATGAAGATAGACCTTTACTCCTCGTCTTCCTCCTGAAGACGTTTGAGAGTTTCTGGTTGAAGGCTTTTCAAACCAAGTCGTGGAAGAATAAACTCAAAACGTTCTCTTGGAAGAGCTTTGGTGAAGATGTCTGCTAACTGATATTCAGACCTCACAAAATATAGTTCCACCACACCTTTTTCCACTTGTTCCCTGATGAAATGATGTCGAATGTCGATATGCTTTGCTCTTGAGTGTTGAACGTTGTTGTATGAGAGAGCAATAGCACTTTTATTATCACAGTACAGAGGGATTTTGTTGAATTCAAAGCCATAGTCAGATAATTGAGATCTCATCCATAAGATTTGAGCACAACAAGATGACATGGCTATGTATTCAGCCTCTGTAGAGGAAATAGAGGTACTCATTTGCTTCTTTGAAGACCAGCTCACATGCTTATCACCCAAAAACTGAGCACCTCCTGACGTACTTCGACGAGTATCTTGACACCCTGCATGATCTGCATCTGCATATGCTGTTAGTGACATACCGGTGTCTTTTGGGTACCAAAGTCCCATATTGATGGTTCCTTGGAGATACCGAAAGACCCGTTTAACCGCTTCAAGGTGCTTTTTAGTAGGCTTAGCCTGGTATCTAGCACACATGCAAACAGCGAACAAGATGTCTGGTCTACTAGCTGTGAGGTACATCAGGGATCCAATCATACTACGATATTTTGTTTGGTCAATCATGATCCCTGAGAGGTCCTCATCTAGTTTGGTTCGGTCAATCATGGGGGTGTCAACAGGGTCACTTGAATCAAATCCAAATTTCTTTAAAATCTCTGTTGCATATTTAGATTGATTTATGAAAATGCCTCTGGGACTTTGTGAAATTTGTAATCCCAAGAAAAATGACATTTGTCCCATCATTGACATTTGAAACTTTGAACTCATTTCATTTGAAAAACGATCACATTCCATTGGGTCAGTCGAGGCAAAAATAATATCATCAACATAAATTTGAACATGAATTAAATGTTTGCCTGACTTCCTGGTGAACAATGTAGAATCAACTGCTCCTTTGATGAATCCGGTTGATAGAAGAAACTTTGACAGTGTATCATACCATGCCCTTGGAGCTTGCTTTAAACCGTAAAGAGCCTTCTTCAAACGATAAACGTGAGTAGGATGCTCTTGATTCACAAATCCTTCAGGTTGGCTGACGTAGACGACTTCTTTAAGATCTCCGTTCAGAAATGCCGTCTTCACATCCATCTGATAGACTACCATGTTCTTACTAGCAGCATTAGCCAGAAAGATTCTGATTGCCTCGATTCGAGCAACTGGAGCAAAATATTCTTCAAAGTCTATACCCTCCTCTTGACAATATCCTTTAGCAACTAATCGAGCCTTGTTCTTCAACACATCACCATGCTCATCAAGTTTCACTTTGAAGATCCATTTAAGAGCAATAATCATAGCACAGTCTGGAGCAGGTACTAGCTCCCATACATCAAGTCGATCAAACTCATGAATTTCATCTTGCATGGCATTGAACCAGCTATCTTCATTCATGGCGGTTTTAACATCTTTTGGTTCGATCTTAGATAGTACGGAGTTGAAGAAACACCATAAGGCATCGGTTGCAAGTTGTTTCCGGGTTGATACAGGACGAGAGGGATTTCCAATGATGTTGTCTAATGGATGATCGTGAGTCCATTTTCTGAGGTGTTCATGTGGCAGTTGTTGAGGAACTGAGGTAGCTGAGTCGATGTCTCCTGAAGAAGATGGTTCTGATGATGATTCAGGAGTAGCAAATATGTTTTCAAATGGAGCATCTTCAGGAGTAGCAAAGGGATTAACTTCATCATTGATGCCAGAAACATTTCCATGATGTACATTTGAAGAATGATGAATTGTTGATGAGACTGAAGGATCAGCAGCAGGTGCTTCTTGACTTAAAGATATTGAGACTGAGGGATTGACTTCATTCATAGGAATATGAACATCCTCTGTTGTAGGGATCAACACCTCATTAGTAATTGAATCATACAGTTCATCAAACATAGGATCAAATAATTTCTTTAAATCATCTTCAGATGGAGGTACATGTGGAGTTTCTTGAGAAAAGTTTGGAACAAGGGATGAACCAATGGGACTGTTTTGAAGTGCGGGTCCTGAGCTGGAGTGTCCAGGAGCCATTTGACCGGTCAGCTCATCAAACGTAACGTGAATTGTTTCCATGATATTTCGGGTTCTTTTGTTGTAGATTCGGTATCCCTTTTTGTTTGAAGCATATCCTACAAATACGCCAATGTCAGCTTTAGCCCTAAGTTTGCCTAAGTCTTGACCCTCATTAGTTGGATAACACAATGCACCAAACACACGAAGGAAAGAGAGATTAGGTTTTCTGTTGTGGACAAGTTCATATGGAGTTTTTCCATGAACAGTGTGAATCAGAGAACGATTTTGTGTGTAGCATGCAGTGGCAATAGCTTCACCCCAGAGAAACATTGGAACCTTTGAGTAAATCAGCATTGTTCTAGCGGCTTCTACAAGAGTTCGATTTCGTCTTTCAACTACACCGTTCTGTTGAGGAGTTCGAGGAATGCTTCTTTGATGGCTGATTCCAATGCTTTCATAGAAGTCACTAAGTTGTTTGTTAACAAACTCAGTTCCATTGTCTGTTCGGATAATTCTGACGATTTTGTTAAGTCGAACCTGCAGCTGTTTGATGAGTTTGATGATGATATCAGGAGTTTCATCCTTTGTCCTTAAGAACTTGACCCAAGTGAATCTAGAGTAATCATCAACCACAACCAACACATATTTCTTACCAAAGATGTTCTGCACTCTCATTGGTCCACACAAATCCATATGAAGGGTATGAAGAACTTCTGTAATTGAGTTAGTAGGTTTGGGTTTATGGGCATACTTCTTGCTTTTTCCCAATTGACATGCTGAACAAAGATGA
Organism: Chrysanthemum seticuspe; assembly: GCA_019973895.1. Classification (NCBI taxonomy): domain Eukaryota; kingdom Viridiplantae; phylum Streptophyta; class Magnoliopsida; order Asterales; family Asteraceae; genus Chrysanthemum; species Chrysanthemum seticuspe. The sequence goes on along the minus strand of BPTQ01000009.1, from coordinate 113,410,669 downwards.
TCCTTTTCATACTTTAGTCTAGGTAAACCTACAACTAAGTCCTTTCTGGAAAGATCGTTGATGGTGCCGAATTTCAAGTGATTGAGACGACGATGCCATAACCATGACTTTGTTTTTGAAGCCTTTGATAACAAGCAGATTGGAGAAGCCCTCATCATATCATCGATAGAGATAGTGTAGAGATTTGAGCCACGAGTTCCTTTTAACAGTTCCTTACCATTAAGATCTCTAACAAAGCAGGTATGTTTTCTGAAGGCTACTTCGAGATCAGAATCACAGAATTGACCAACAGAGAACAGATTATGACCCAAACCTTCCACATAGTAAACTCTAGAGATGACACTATCACCAACAACATAATCTCCATAACCCATAATAGCACCGAAATGATCATTACCAAATCTAACAGTCCCGATGAATTTGCTCACGAAGTTCATGAGCCGCGACCGGTCTTCAGTCATATGCTTGGAACAGCCTGAGTCCAGGTACCACAGAACGATTTGAACGATCTGCAGTTGAACACAGACAAGAATGGATAACTGGATAATTGGGATCCCCATGCAAGAATGGGTTCCATTTGGTTAGTAACAATGTTTGGAACACCCACATCAGAAATAGAAGCATTCATATCAGAAAGTGAGGCAATGGAATCATTGTGAATAGATACAGTACTAGTGTCAGCATTAGCCCTGTACACAGAGTGATCACTTCTTAAGGAAATAGTTCTACCAGTAGGCATCCATTTACTAGTGGGCATTATCTGATTAGTCTTATGACCAACAGGTATCCAATAAAAGCCTATCTTACTGAATGTTCTTCCTGTGGGTTTCCACTGTTTTCTAACTTTCTTTCGTTTACGCCTTTTAGCCTTTTTAGCATGAATTTTTGCATTAACAATATTAACTGGACAATTAACATCATTAAGTGGAACATTAACACCACATTCATGATTAGAAATAGAATTCAAGCAGACATCAGTACAAGGTTTGCAAATGGTATCAGAATTCGAATTAATTACAGTACGCCTATGGCTAATACTAGAATCAACACGATTCGTTTTATTCAATTCAAGCTTAAAGTTCCTAGATTGTTCTTCTACTCTCTTCCAGTGCACATTCTTAGCTTGAGAGGTCCTATCATTCCTTGTATTGTCTTGAGACTTTGACCTTCTCCTTTTAATGTCACTGATTACTCCTGTAGAGGGAATGGGAACATTAGTAGGTTTAACTACTCTTTGCATCACCTGTTTAGATGTGCTGGGATCTGAACTACATGCAGGTGCACTATGGTTCACATTCTTAAAACTAGAGGTACTGAGATTTGTACTCCTAGAAGGCACACTTGAGTTCTCTTTCTTAGCATTGACAGATCTATAATCTGAACTACTCAAAGGCACACTACGGTTCACATTCAAAACATTGGGAATCGAGTGCATATCATACTTGGCATTAGGCATCGAACATGGAATCAAAGGGTTAACTCTCTCACCTAATGTCTTTGGGCATATTGTGATCAAGCATTCTAAGATTTCTTGAGATCGTTTGGCATATAAGCATGCATGTCCAATTGCATTATCATGAGGTTTCTCTAGCTTATCCTCTTCAACAATCTCACGCAGGCATTCTAAGCAATCCTTAAGAGATGAGAAGTATGTTTGAATAGCTAGTTTGTTGTTCCTTAGACGAGGAGGGACATATGTTACAGACAAAGCATATTTATTACAAGATTGAACCTTTGATACGCCATTCTCTCCATTGGTCATTGGCATTTTCCCTTTTACCTGACTCTTCAGATTCTCAATTTCCTTTTGCAATGAAGCTATTTGTTCGTTATTCTTGTTACGAGTGACCTTAATTGATTCAAATAACTCATTGAAATGACGTTTAACCTTTTCATTTTCTTCTAGAAAACTTTCGTTTTCCTTTTGTAAAGCATTTACTAAGTTTTGAAGATGAAACGTTTGAGAATTCTGAGAATCTAAAGGAGGAGGCATTTGGGAGCCTGTCATATTGTTCGTTTGACCCTTTAATTGAGAGATTTGGGCTTTCAACTTTCTGATCGTGTTGCACTGAGCTTGAATCTGTTCATCACGTTTGTTAATTTGAAAAACTGCATCAAACTCTGGAGCATCTGAAGATGTCTTGACATTTGAAGTTTTGACATTTTCTTTGAGATGTTGATATTTTAGTTGTAAATTAAAATGCTCAACTTCTAGTTTAGAAAAACGTTTAACGAAATTGTCGTGATCATCCAGTTCAATTTTCTCGTTTAGTTTAGAATTAGTTTTTTCAAGCTCAATGACACGATCATGGGAGACTTTCAGGGCCACAGATAGTTCATAAAATTTGGAAGCATTAATAGAGCAATTTGAAGCAGTGAAAAACACATCTTGAGCAACACATTCAGTAATAAGATTCTCATTTAATGTATGTAAGTTCTTTCTCTCAATCTCATTATATTTCAGTGCACGCTCATAGTCACTAACTTCAACAACCATTGCATCAAATTCCTTTTCCATTCCCTTAATATCAGTTTCTATCCCCTTTTTAAGACTCTCAAAGTGATCTTTTAGAAGTTTAAAGAAGGGCATGACCTCAGTTAAATAACATTCTTTCATTTGTTCAAAACCCCTTTCTCCTTCAGTTATACCAGTGGGTGTGATCCTTTTCTTGCAAGTTTTCTCAAAATCAACAAATAGTTGAAATATAACGTATTGGCTAATTAATGTCTTGCTTTTAGTGGCAATTGTTCTAGGTACAAGATGCATTGGTGTATTAGGAGGATACACAGTCGCTCTAGGCATTTTCCAAAGGGGAGGGTTTGTTTCAACAATATTTTCCGCTTTCTGCTTATCTAAATCCTTTTTCCAGAAGACTTGCTCGGGAGTCAGCAATGTCTGAGGCTTAAACTTGTTCAAGGAAATCCAGTTTTCCTTCTTGTAGTCATGAGGAGTGATAATTATATTTTTCTCTTTGCATTTAGGATCATTTTGTTTCTTATTCATCTTTTCCCTAGTGATTTCATTTGATTTCTTATCTTCCTCAGTGCACTCAACACAACTAGGTTTCTGTCTAGGCTTAAGGATTTCATTACCATCATAAAGCACCTTATGAGCATTTCTAGCCTTTTTAATTACCTCTGGATTTGGTTCCTCAATAAGGGGAATGCTATGCTTATCGCTTAAGACTCGATGTTTAGTGACCATGTGAGCAGTCTGAATGGTGTTTCCTTGTATGTACAACTTGTTTTCAAGTTTGTTTTTCAAAGTTTTCAGATTAGAAAAATCTCTCAAGAGTTTTGATTCCTTTGCATTAAATTCTTGCTTAAGCATTTTCACATTTTCTTGAAGTTCTTGTTTTTGCTTAGCTGTTTTAGAAAGTTTTTCTTGCAAGGAATTTAATTCTTGTTTCAATACTTCTTCTCTAAACTTACTTTTTCTAATTACTGTACGCACTTGGTCATCCATTTCCTGCTCACGAGTGGTCAACTCAAATTTAGCCCGTTGTTCATAAATAGCAACACGTTCTTTATAGGCATTTAGTTCAGAAATTACAGAATCATCAGGGGCACATGCAGTGTATTCATCAAAAACATAGTCATTGTTGACTGCAGAAGATGCATCACTTGGTACAACTTCACTTTCACTTTGTTTCAGATATTGATCATATGGGACAATATCGATATTACCCATATTTTCAATATTTGATTCAATAGTTTTAGTTGATTGTACTTTGTCATGCATCTGTTGCACATCAGCATCATCGTATAGTTTTAATACCTCTGAGATGAGCTTGTCATGGGATGGGCCAGCTAGTGGTGAAGAAGAGACCTTGGGAGAAACCATTGGAGAAATGCTAGCCATAAAAATTGTGTGTGCCGTAGGTCCATCATCCACATCAGAGTCGTATGCATCACAGTCAGCGACTTGAAAGGCATTCTGATGATTGTGACCTATCTCCTGAATAGGCTGCTCATCAACATCTGCATCATAGGTCTTGGCATTGCCCTCAGCAAGAAACAGCAATTCCTCTTCATCCAAAGCAGCACCATTGTCCTGAGCTTGTGCCAGCAGCATCTTATCTCTGAAGTAATCAGCATTCTGTTGACGCTTTGGAGATGTGCAGTTCCTTGCAATGTGTCCCTCACCACCACAGTTATAACATTTGATTGGCTTAGCCTGACCTTGGTTACCATTCCTTCCTCGATTCTGGTTGCCAACATAACCTCTCCCAGCTCCACCTCTTCCCTGATCATACTGTCTTTCCTGAACTGGTTGCACCACGATCCTTCCATCTTTAACAGTGGCTTGATTGTGTGGGTTAGATGCTGTTCTGAGGTTGTTGTTGGTTTGTGGGAGAGAATTCATGTTTTGACTAATGAGAAGAGCTAGTTGATTAATGAAGTTACCCACGTGTGCATCAGCATCAGCTTGTTTGAACATAGGATCAGGAATGAGTTTGTGATTACCATTACCCAAGGGTATGACTTGTGATGCTTTGGTTGTGATTCCGATGTTTGAGTAGAAAGCTGTTGAGTCATTAGACGAGCTTGTCTCTCCCTGGTTGGTTTTGAACTGATTGAGAATCAATTTTTCAAACATAGCATGTCTCTCATTCTGAAGGAGGAAGGCATAGAGTTGCTCATAGTTTGTATTCTTCAATCCTTTAGTGAGCTTCACAGCGGTGACAAACTTGTGCCATTCGGGATTCATGTTGTTCACAAATTTTGTGTTCAGCTGAATGCTAGGCATAGTCATTCTGATGTTCCTCATGTCATTCATTAACTTATGAAATCTCACATAGTACTCATAGACATTCTCACCTGGTTTCATCTTGAAGTGCTCAAATTCGTCATAGAGTTGGGATTCTCTGTCTTCCATAGTTAATTCTGAACCTGAGAGAAGCATCTTAACATTATCCCAAACTGCCTTTGCATCAGTGTTATGATTGATCAGCTTGTAGATGTCTTTAGGAAGACCTTGAAGAACAATGTTTGAAGCCCTGATATCTGCATCGAATCTCTTTTTATCCTTATCATCAAGCTCATCATACATCTTAGGTCTGTCCATTCCGTAAACAGGAGTACCATCTTCATTAGTATCAAGTATGTCTCTAGTCGTCTCAACTCGATATGGTCCTTCATCAATGGATTTGAGAATGTTGACACCATTTTCCTTTCCAAGGCAATACTATCTGATTCGTTGAGCCCAAGAATCGTAGTCAATTCTGTCAAGCATGGGTGGACGAGTATCTGAGCCAGCAGCTTGAACATCCTCGGCAACAGTGGAGATGATAGTAGGAACGTTGGTAGACATGTTAACAGATTATACGGGATTTTATAACTCTATGATTAAACCGGGAAATAGATTCTTTCATGGGATTTTACTAAATCAAGAGAAAACCGTAAACAATCACTCAAGTCGCTAGAAGATAATGCACTAAGTCGCCAGAAGATAATGCACTATGTCGCTAACACTTAATTCGCTACACCACTAAGTCGCTAGAGTCCCAAGTCGCTAGACAAATGCAAGTCGCTAAGTAGTAACTCGCTAAGCCTCAAGTCGCTAGCAAAATTTTGGCAGCAATTCGCTACTCAAGTCGCTAAAGATACAAGTCGCTAAAGAGCAACTCGCTACAGACCAAGTCGCTATCACCAAGTCGCTACCCGTAGTGGAGAGTCCACTACTTGTACTGTAAATCTCTAGATCTAAGTCGCTAGGTTTAAAACTGTAACTCGCTACAAATTTGTAAAGCAAGTCGCTACGAAGAAACTAATCCGTGAGTTAAGTCGCTAGCATGAAAAAACCACATAAACATCACTTTTCAATCCAAAAACAACCCAACCAAGATGATTTAAGCTTACCAAATGAAAACCTACACACTTGTGATGATTCTAAACATAAAAGTACTAACAAAATCCAAACTTTAACCCGAGAAATCAACCAAATGATGCAAAAACCACTAAACTTTTTCAAACTCAAAAACCACCTAAAAACCACTAGAAATCCAAAGATGTGCAAGATATGATCTAACCATGGCTCTTGATACCAATTGTAGGATATTAGTTTTCACATACACATCAAACCATAACACAAAGTGGCGTATATATGGAATTCTAGAGAGAGAAAGTTAGAGGTTTAGGGAACTTAGTGAGAGAAAGTGAAAGATATTATTATGAGCTCCAACTCTCTACCTTGGAAGGTAGAGAGTATTTATAGTCTTACATAAATCGCCACACATCGGGCTGTGGATCAGGCATACAGTGGGTAAAGACCCGTCCGTCCTCCACGGTGTTACTTAACTAAATACTACTTAACTTAAAAGAACTACGACTACGAGCTTTCTAACGATTACATATACTTGAGGTGACCGACTCTTTAATACCTGGAATTTCTAATTCCTAACAACCATTCTTGAGTGTGAAAGTTCTACCCCGTTGGTTTCCAAATATCATCCCTAAAGTAAACAGTATGCTTCTTATCAGTAGTGTAAGACCTTAATCTTTCAACTAGTCTTCCTAGAGGTTTAGCATAAGTTCTTTTTGGAACGTTCTTCTGAACAGGCTTAACAATCTCATTCTTAGAACACAATCATCATGAACATTAGTTAAAGATTTCTTGCAAGTTACACAAATAGAATCAACACATTCATTAAAATTAGCAAGTTTCATAGGTTCATTACATTCAGATGAAATGTCTTTCTTATTAAAAAGCGGTAAATTCCTAGGGTGTTCTTCTACTTTCTTTTCTTTATTCAAGCTACTACTCTTAGAGGCATGCGAGACTCTATTGTTCCTTGTATTGCTCCTAGGCTTTAGTATGCTGCCCCTAGAGGTGCTTTTTAGTCCTGTAGAAGGTAAGGCACACGCATTAGGGTTCACTTTGTTATCAAGAGAAGTGCTTTCAGCTTTCCTAGTCTCTTTAGAGTGCTTGTTTAAACTTATGTCATTTGTTCCATATGGTTTAGATGTGGAGGCAGACGCATTAGTGGTACTTATCTTAAAAAGGCCAGGTGCTAAAACTTTTGGTTTCTCGATAACCGCTTTTTTATTTTCGACAATTTTTCTTTTTGCTTAGGCAAGGCAGATGGAGTGACTGGTTTTTACAAATTATTTTTCTCATTGACTTTTGGAGGAGGCATAGAAATAGACATTTTTGGTTTAAAAACCTGTTGGGGAACATTTGCTTTCTCCTCAGTCAATGGTTTTGCAATCTTTGTATCCACAGCCTTTCCTTTTTGACATTCCAGCTGAGCCCTCAAAAGATCATTTTTCTCTGTCATGTCATTATAGGCACGCTCATACGACAATTTTTCAAACTTGCATTCCTCATTTTTTCGATCAAGTTGTTTAAAATATGAGACATTTTCTTTTTCAAGTTTTTCAAGAGCTTTTTCATATTTTGAAACAATTTCGGAGGTCTCAGACTGGAGTCTTTCATGATCTTCAACAGAATATGTTTGTAAAACAATGGACATAATATCGGTACACAGAACATCTTCGAAGAGAGAATCAGTTAAATTTTCCAAAACTTTGATGTGTTTAACACTTTCATTAGCTTTCTTTACCAGGGATTTATGGTCCTTGACAAAGTCAACTGTTTCTTTCAAAAATGCTTGTTCAAAATGAATTACCCTTGAATTGATGTTATTCAGCTGAGGGGCAATTTTAGTTTCAAAAAACTTTTTATTTTCATCATCAAAACTAGAAAACCATATATTAGTTGTAATATTGGTTTTAGATTTAACGGTCTCTTGAAGTTCTCCAATTCTAGTTTTAACGTCATCTAAAATGCTTCTAGCATCACTTGTGTTAAAAGGATTGTTTGAAGACATTTGTTTGATTTTCGAAAGAGATTGTGAGACAACTACAGGAGTTGGAACTGGTTTTGAAACTAGTTTTGAAACTGGTGTTGACTCTTTGTTTGAAACACTGGGTGTGATGGAAAACTTTGACTTTTCTTTTTGTGAGACAAAAGTAATTCCATTAATTTTGTTCCATTTGTTGTAGTCGATTGGTTTTATTTCTGGATTCTTTTGTTTCATTTTTGATCTACTCTCGTCGAATAGTTCTAATGTTTCAAGAGAATCATGAACAATTATGGGTTCATGCAAAACTTTTCCATTGTTTAAAACATTATGTTCTTTCTGAGCTTTCTTGAGAAAACAAGGAGGTGTGTTACCAAGAGCCATTTTTTGTGTTTTATGAAAATACGGATTCGTTTGATTAATTAGTATATTGGTTGATTTGGCTGAATGACCCATTGTAACAAGCAAATTTTTCAATTTTTTGATTTTTTTATTTTTATCAAGAATTTCATCAAGAAGGGAATCTTCACGTTTTGAAAAATCAGCAATCAACTGTTTCTTCTCTTTTTCAAGATCAGAATAAGTTGCTTGTTGTTTAGGAAGTTGGTTTTTAAGATCAGAAATTTCCTTGTTTAAAGATTTTATTTTCAAGTTCAAATTAACATCAAGCGTGTTATACTTGATTTGCAATTGTTGTTCCCTTAAAACGGAATCTCGATAACCAATTTCTAATTCTGACTCTTTGTTTTTATGAAATTCAAAGGCTTTTGCATTCTCCTTGTACCTTTCAAGCTCAGCGGTCAATTTATCATTCGCGGCCTTAACATTGCGATTGACCTTTTTAACTTTCTCAATTTCAATGCCACAGTTATTGATTAATGTTTCAAATAAGGCATGTGTTTCCTCATCAGTCTCAGTATTTTGTGTCACACAACCTCCACTAAGATCCACATCTGGAGTTTCAGAGTTAGTATTGCTACAACTCGGATTGTCCAGGTATGTATCATAAGTAGGTGCTGATGTCACATAATGCTGTTCGTCATGACTAAACACATCAAATATGACATTGTTATAGCATGGCTCAATGATTGGTACCTCAGATACTACATTGGCATCATAGACAGGAGGTGCGTCAAACTCAGTGTCATACTTAGCTTCCTGAAGATTTGCCATGAAGATGCAGTTTGCATTGATGTTGTAACACCCCGACCCGACAAGGGTAAAGATATCACAATACGGTTTCATATCAGAACTTTAATAACTATACAAAAGCGGAAGCCTTTACAAAATATTCAAAAGAAAACATAAATAGCTAAAACTTCAAAATAAATCTAAGATCTCTAAAGTAAAGTCTTGCTCTCAGCTCTACTCTCAACCCAGATCAGCTATCCCATAAGCTTATCTTGAACGCTTAATACCTGCCGCAGGAAAAGAAAAGTGCGGCTGAGCTTACAAAGCCCAGTGAACGGATATAACGAAACAAAAGCAAAACAAATATACGAATAACAAAATAAAATGAAATAATGACGAAGGATCTTTCAGGATTCTGCGGAAGCACAAATATACAGAAATCCAAACAACCACATAACAGTTTAGACATCACATAGCACCTTAATGACACAAACACAACATATCAAAACAACCAAACACATAGCATATCGAAATAACAGATTACGTATAAGCCAAACAGAAAGTCTAAGAGCTAACGGAAACTGTCCTAGAAAATAAACATGGCATTCATACAAATCAATGAAGAAACATTTAAAGCACTCAATTCAATATTATAGCAGCGGAAATAGCAAACAATCATGGCAGACCAAAACATAAACGGATAAATACCCTAACGTATAAGTAAAGTTTACCAGATTAACGGAACAATTATACTTACTAAACTTTCAGAACAATTGATTATCACTAATGTAGTCATCACTCAGATCAAAAGTTCACATAACAATAAGTTAACAGACAATCAGATGGCAGCATGCGAATCATATTTAAACATATTAATCGTATCCTAGCATGGCAACTAGTAATCACTTGAACAAATACGTCATAAGCACATTCTCTAACATATCATATCAGAATACATAATATAAACACTCGAAATACCGAATCATACAGAATACTTAACACAGAAGTAACAGATAAAGATTTAGTCAACTACCACGAGCCCAGAAACATATCAGATCATACATATCATAAGTAACCATTTTATTCGGAGGGGTGACCTCGGAATACCATATATAATATGAGGGGAGACCTCAAGTAACCAATGGAGTAGCTAGCTCCCAAAATTTGTGAAGACGCGTATTGCACACGACATCATTCACCAGAAAACATATCAGATAACAGATAACAGATCTAGGATGCATCCATACGCCCCTTCCTTACACCATCCAGAGACGTGGCAGAACATCACTCTACTGCCCTAGAGTCATATCAGAGGTGCATCACTGATACGGACATGGAACCCCCATGACTAGTTAAATATTTGGCTCGGGTGTCAAACTAAACTTAGGTCAAACAGATTGTCATAAATGACACAGATCATAATTCATCATAAAGGTCACAGATAACTTATCGGATAGTTCATATCATAAGGTTCATATCCAGATAGTCAGAAATCATAAGTTCATATCATAGTGGCATATCATATGTTCATAAACAGAAGTTCATAACCAGAGGTTCATAATCATAAGTTCATAATCCAATATAGAAGGGTTCAACAAATGTATATATATCCAAGTCTTCCTAACATAAGTTCACATCAGACATTGCATAGTTCACTAGAACATCTGTTCAGATAAATAACAGATCAAACATTCAGAAAAGGGTTCATAGCAATGGCATCGGAAATCCTAATAAGTAAAATAGAAAAGCGAACGAAAAGAACATCATACGGAACCTTTACTGAAAAGGTCAGAATATCTGTATGATAACACAAGTGTCTTAAAGTAAGACAGAATATCCGTACCTTAAAGCAAATGAGAAGAAAAGCAACGAATGAACGAATATGAAGATACGACGCCGCGTCTTCTTCAATGAATCTACACGGATTACGATTCGTATAATACTTATTAGTTCCTTTTATAAGCTTCTTATGCCTTTGTAAGTGTGTTACCTATTGATATCATATTTTATCTTTCAGTTTCTTAAACTCATATTCGGACCAGACTTTAGCGATTTTTATAAAATACTTAATTAGCTCAAATGAAATCAATCAAAATCCCAGAGGTTCCCATATGAGTTAAAAGAGTCTCCAAAAATTGGTGGGTTCTATTTCCATGCTAAATGGCCTATGGAAAATCACAAGTCCAGACCTATCCAGAAAGTAATCAGAAAATACACCTTAAAAGTTTACACTTATTGGACCTGTTTAGACACCTTGGAAAAATTCCCAAAACTCCCAGAAATTCATTTATGTTATAAATATCACTCCTGTAAAAGGAGAGCTCCTAATTCATTATGGTTTGAGAATGAAAAATCAAACAATCCAACTAAATTTCAGACCCGTTTTCTCAGCTTTGACACTTGATTTTGTAAAATTCAAAAATACGACTTAGACAACTCCAAATTCGACCAAACCACTTGGAAAACTTAACTAAGACATAAAATAAACTTTCCCAACAAAAACCCAGATTATTGGACTTGTAAAATTGGATCTATAACACACACAAATTCGACATATGATGCTGTCCAGTTTTTAGGGTTTATTAAAACCAATAAAAGCACATGTTTGACCTACCCAAACGCACCCATGACCCATGAAAGCCATATGACCTGTTTTAATAGTATCTTAACATGCCCTTCCTCACCCAAGTTGATTCAAACAGCCCTCATATTGTTTAAATTACTTTCTATGATTTTCGGTTGGTTTAGGGTTTCGTACGGCTCGTCACAAAAGAAAACACAAGTCGACAAAACAAACTAGCTACAATATGTTAACTTAAGGTGCATCAAAGGAAGACGAGAAACATGTTATACCTTAACTTGGTTGAAGAAAAATCTCGACACCAAAGGTTGTAGGGTTCGGCCGAGTAGGAGCAAAAGAAAAGAGAGGCAACCAAAACTAAACTAGGGTTTCACTTTTGAGTTTATGTATCGTATATATAGTAGTATTTTCGTTTTAGGGCTTTAGGAGGGGGTTGGGTTTTGGCTTGGCCCAACCGAACACACAAACAAACGCCCCTATGGGCTTCGGCTTGAGTCAACACAAAACAAAACAAACGCGGCCCAACATATTTGCGAAACGTTTAAATCTTCGTCGTACAAAATCGATCGCGCACTCTCATTCGTTAAGTTTTAATTATTCGTAAGTTTAGTTTTAATTTCGTTTAATGATTAAAAACGTATTTTACGTATTTTATAATTTCGACTTCAAGGGTAAAATAGTCTTATTATGTGTTTATATTTTTAGGGTTTTACAACTCTCCCCTTCTAAAAAGAAAATTTCGTCCTCGAAATTGGACAAGACGGAACAGAACAGAAAACGAATCGGATTTCAGAATTTCTAGGAATATATCGAACGTTAATCTTATCTCGAAACAAATGGATTTCTTATCGGAATATTCAAACTCAAACTTATTCAGAAATCAAATCGATAGTCAATTACTTATAATAGATAATTATATTCATATCAGAATAATGGCGGAGAACAGATGAGACGCAGAAAATCAAACGACAAATTCTAACTTATTCAGATATCTAATGATGAGGACATCATAAGCATAGACGGAATAAATCCTATCGGCCTCAATAGTCGCAGAAATATGGGGAGACATATAAGGTTAAGGTGATCATAGCAATCTAGAGGTTCGTACGGATCATAACAACTTCGGATTCAAGCGTACAAAACTTATACGTAACAAATATCGACGAAATCTCACAAATAGGTACGGAATTCAAACGAACATGGAAAACACCAAATAACAGTTACTATCCAAGGTCCAATCACACATCAACTACAGGCATTTCCCAGACTTCGTATACCTTCAATAAGTTCAGATTATATGATCTCGGTATTATTACGTTGATCAGGCGTCATAATACTTGCATCACATAACAAGTTCTTATTGTCATTATATTCGGTCTCGGGTCATGACAAAACACATAACTAATATCATAACAAAACATACCATATACGGATAACACACAGATGGCAAGTAACATATAATAACAAACCAGATACACATGAGTATACCATCATGATGGTCATACTTCATTCAAACGGAAATAACATCATGAAGAAAATAAATAGCGACAAGACTTATGAGGACTAACGGAAACTTAACGAATCTAATAAGAAGAAACAACAGACAGGAAATATACTTCAAAATTTTATTTCCATTAATCAAACAAAATTTGCAGAATCGTCTTAAGATGATCTTTCAAAACAAAACTTAAAAATCCCAGATTCAAACGTCAATTTAAAACAAAAAAGACCTAGCTCAAAATCAAACGTCAGAAAATTCTCATAAAGAGAGTAACTAATCAGAAACGAAACTCCTATTCTTGTATCGAATTAAACCTCCTAGTAGCTGTAGATTCTAAATCCGAGTCCACCTCGTATTCTTCCTCATGACTTATTACTGACGATCCAGAAAGAAAAGCTGAGATATACCAGAACGCTAAACGATAAAACTTCACGATTCACACCGAGTTCCGAACAAATCAGAGAAAAGAAATACAGATCAGAATCACTTATCAGAATATCAAACCGTCTTGAGACGCATGACAAACGAATCAGAGTGACATAAGTCGCGCCCAAATCATATGAAGTAGATGAATCTTCTCAGCCATCGGTTGGATCTTGTCTCCGTCTCTTACGCCTTTGGTTGGTCCATCCAACTTCCTCCAACAGCATCCTGATGTCTCCAACAGCACGGCAGTCGAGTGTGGCTTCTGCTTCACGAACCTCTCCAGCACAGGAACCGTCGCAGCAACGCAGGGTCGGCACCATCTTCTTCGGCTCCACGGTTAGTCTCCATCTAACGATCGACAAACGGACGAGCGAAAACAAAATAACAAAATTCGATGCGAACAAAGGAGGGCCAATTCAGTGAAGACGAAAGATTATCGAAGTCAAATCTGAATGACAATCCAAAAGGAATCGAAAGATATCTGAACAGACGGAACCTAAGATCTACCCAATCCTCACAGGTCATAGCCTAAGCTCTAAGGGTCCTAAAACCTAGGCTCTGATACCATAAATTGTAACACCCCGACCCGACAAGGGTAAAGATATCACAATACGGTTTCATATCAGAACTTTAATAACTATACAAAAGCGGAAGCCTTTACAAAATATTCAAAAGAAAACATAAATAGCTAAAACTTCAAAATAAATCTAAGATCTCTAAAGTAAAGTCTTGCTCTCAGCTCTACTCTCAACCCAGATCAGCTATCCCATAAGCTTATCTTGAACGCTTAATACCTGCCGCAGGAAAAGAAAAGTGCGGCTGAGCTTACAAAGCCCAGTGAACGGATATAACGAAACAAAAGCAAAACAAATATACGAATAACAAAATAAAATGAAATAATGACGAAGGATCTTTCAGGATTCTGCGGAAGCACAAATATACAGAAATCCAAACAACCACATAACAGTTTAGACATCACATAGCACCTTAATGACACAAACACAACATATCAAAACAACCAAACACATAGCATATCGAAATAACAGATTACGTATAAGCCAAACAGAAAGTCTAAGAGCTAACGGAAACTGTCCTAGAAAATAAACATGGCATTCATACAAATCAATGAAGAAACATTTAAAGCACTCAATTCAATATTATAGCAGCGGAAATAGCAAACAATCATGGCAGACCAAAACATAAACGGATAAATACCCTAACGTATAAGTAAAGTTTACCAGATTAACGGAACAATTATACTTACTAAACTTTCAGAACAATTGATTATCACTAATGTAGTCATCACTCAGATCAAAAGTTCACATAACAATAAGTTAACAGACAATCAGATGGCAGCATGCGAATCATATTTAAACATATTAATCGTATCCTAGCATGGCAACTAGTAATCACTTGAACAAATACGTCATAAGCACATTCTCTAACATATCATATCAGAATACATAATATAAACACTCGAAATACCGAATCATACAGAATACTTAACACAGAAGTAACAGATAAAGATTTAGTCAACTACCACGAGCCCAGAAACATATCAGATCATACATATCATAAGTAACCATTTTATTCGGAGGGGTGACCTCGGAATACCATATATAATATGAGGGGAGACCTCAAGTAACCAATGGAGTAGCTAGCTCCCAAAATTTGTGAAGACGCGTATTGCACACGACATCATTCACCAGAAAACATATCAGATAACAGATAACAGATCTAGGATGCATCCATACGCCCCTTCCTTACACCATCCATAGACGTGGCAGAACATCACTCTACTGCCCTAGAGTCATATCAGAGGTGCATCACTGATACGGACATGGAACCCCCATGACTAGTTAAATATTTGGCTCGGGTGTCAAACTAAACTTAGGTCAAACAGATTGTCATAAATGACACAGATCATAATTCATCATAAAGGTCACAGATAACTTATCGGATAGTTCATATCATAAGGTTCATATCCAGATAGTGAGAAATCATAAGTTCATATCATAGTGGCATATCATATGTTCATAAACAGAAGTTCATAACCAGAGGTTCATAATCATAAGCTCATAATCCAATATAGAAGGGTTCAACAAATGTATATATATCCAAGTCTTCCTAACATAAGTTCACATCAGATATTGCATAGTTCACTAGAACATCAGTTCAGATAAATAACAGATCAAACATTCAGAAAAGGGTTCATAGCAATGGCATCGGAAATCCTAATAAGTAAAATAGAAAAGCGAACGAAAAGAACATCATACGGAACCTTTACTGAAAAGGTCAGAATATCTGTATGATAACACAAGTGTCTTAAAGTAAGACAGAATATCCGTACCTTAAAGCAAATGAGAAGAAAAGCAACGAATGAACGAATACGAAGATACGACGCCGCGTCTTCTTCAATGAATCTACACGGATTACGATTCGTATAATACTTATTAGTTCCTTTTATAAGCTTCTTATGCCTTTGTAAGTGTGTTACCTATTGATATCATATTTTATCTTTCAGTTTCTTAAACTCATATTCGGACCAGACTTTAGCGATTTTTATAAAATACTTAATTAGCTCAAATGAAATCAATCAAAATCCCAGAGGTTCCCATATGAGTTAAAAGAGTCTCCAAAAATTGGTGGGTTCTATTTCCATGCTAAATGGCCTATGGAAAATCACAAGTCCAGACCTATCCAGAAAGTAATCAGAAAATACACCTTAAAAGTTTACACTTATTGGACCTGTTTAGACACCTTGGAAAAATTCCCAAAACTCCCAGAAATTCATTTATGTTATAAATATCACTCATGTAAAAGGAGAGCTCCTAATTCATTATGGTTTGAGAATGAAAAATCAAACAATCCAACTAAATTTCAGACCCGTTTTCTCAGCTTTGACACTTGATTTTGTAAAATTCAAAAATACGACTTAGACAACTCCAAATTCGACCAAACCACTTGGAAAACTTAACTAAGACATAAAATAAACTTTCCCAACAAAAACCCAGATTATTGCACTTGTAAAATTGGATCTATAACACACACAAATTCGACATATGATGCTGTCCAGTTTTTAGGGTTTATTAAAACCAATAAAAGCACATGTTTGACCTACCCAAACGCACCCATGACCCATGAAAGCCATATGACCTGTTTTAATAGTATCTTAACATGCCCTTCCTCACCCAAGTTGATTCAAACAGCCCTCATATGGTTTAAATTACTTTCTATGATTTTCGGTTGGTTTAGGGTTTCGTACGGCTCGTCACAAAAGAAAACACAAGTCGACAAAACAAACTAGCTACAATATGTTAACTTAAGGTGCATCAAAGGAAGACGAGAAACATGTTATACCTTAACTTGGTTGAAGAAAAATCTCGACACCAAAGGTTGTAGGGTTCGGCCGAGTAGGAGCAAAAGAAAAGAGAGGCAACCAAAACTAAACTAGGGTTTCACTTTTGAGTTTATGTATCGTATATATAGTAGTATTTTCGTTTTAGGGCTTTAGGAGGGGGTTGGGTTTTGGCTTGGCCCAACCGAACACACAAACAAACGCCCCTATGGGCTTCGGCTTGAGTCAACACAAAACAAAACAAACGCGGCCCAACATATTTGCGAAACGTTTAAATCTTCGTCGTACAAAATCGATCGCGCACTCTCATTCGTTAAGTTTTAATTATTCGTAAGTTTAGTTTTAATTTCGTTAAATGATTAAAAACGTATTTTACGTATTTTATAATTTCGACTTCAAGGGTAAAATAGTCTTATTATGTGTTTATATTTTTAGGGTTTTACAGATGTCCTCTCGGTCTTCCAAATCATCCATAATAGCTATAAAGTCATGTTCCTCAGCACTCAACTGAAGTCCTGCTTCTTCCTTTTGTACCAACATGATAGCTTTATGAAGATACGCAAGATCCTTCTTTTTCGGCTTAGTAGGACAATTCCTTGCCATGTGACCCACTCCTTGACAGTTGTAACACGTAACCTGATTACCCTGGTTCACATTTCCATAATTCCCAACGACTGGAGCTACAACATTCCCATTCTGATTACCCACTGCTCTATTCCCAACATTCTGACCCAACTGATTACCCTGATACGGAACAGCCTGATTACCCATGTGAAATCTAGTAGCATGCCCCTGTTGATTCCCAATAACTCCAACCATTTGTCCTTGAGGACCCATATTCACACCCGGCTATGCAATTTTCCTGTTGCGAGTATTTGATGAAATCCTTTGGTTGTTGTTAGTTGGTGTGGAATAGCGACCTTTGAATGCTTTAGTCAAAAAAGGAAATGCAGTTGACAAAGCTTGTTCTTGTTCAGTTTCAAGATCAGTGATTCCTTGTTCCTGGTATCGTGGATACTGTTGTTGTTGAATGACTTGTTGTTCTTGTGGATAGAATTGTTGTTAAGGGATAACAGCTTGTGGTTGTGGAATGTATTGCTGCAAGTTGTTGTTAGTGGAAGATGATGAAGCTTGTTGTTGTGAGTTCACTGGAGGTGGAGTCTTTGCAATTAGTGCCAATGGATCATGATTCTTTGCCAATCTTTCTTTCCTAACTTCATTGACTTCAACTTGGTTTTGTTTCAGAAAATCGTTGAGTTGATCAAAGTTCACCTGATGTAAGTCCTTTGTTTGGTTGACAATAATGACATATCGTCCCCATTCTTCTGGAAGATTATTGAGAAATTTGATGTTACTCACGATAATTCTGGGTGCCAACTTGTTTTTGATAAGCTCATTCATCAAAGTGCAAAACCTTCCATAGTATGATTCAATGGATTCTCCAGGAGTTGATGTAAACCTCTCCCATTCAGTTAGCAGCTTGTTCTCCGTGTCTTGTTGACCAATTTTTGTTCCATAACATAGCCGTCTAACACGTTCCCACATAGCGTAAGCAGTTTCACAGCTGTCCAGAGCAGCAAAGATGTCTCTCGGTAAACCCAGTTGGACAATGTGTATTGCCATGTCATCTGCTTCAACCTACTTGTTATCCTCGTCCGTGTATTCTGATTCATTTTGAACACGAAAAGATGGTGGGACGGGAGGTGTTGCATCATGATTTCCAGCTGGTCGAGGCTTGAAGAGTCCATTCGTAATGGATTGAATCATAAGTTTTCCATTAGGTTTGGTTTTGATGTAACGGAGCATACGACTTGTCCTTTAAAGATATCCACCTTTTTCGAGCATAGGAGGACGGTTTTTGGCACCAGCTGCATGAATGTCTTGTTGAGTAGCCATAGATGAAGGTATTTGATGATAAAGTTGATGTAGGATCGATTCAACGATAAAGGAGTTGTTTTTGATGAAGATTAAGCTCGGTTGTTGTAGTGAAAATTGGGTCTAAAAACTTAAAAACCTCAATAACTTCTGTTCGGAGCGTTTTTAGGACTTGAAGGTTGCCTCGAATCAACTTTAGTTCCTTTGGTGCCAATCTCCTCGTTTTCACGGTCGTTTTGATGGGTAGAACGCTGAAAACGGAGTTACGGTTCAAAAGTTATGGCCGTTTGAAGTTTTGCTCAAAATCTTACTCGTAGACCTGTTCTTAGGCGTAGGATTTGCTTATGCGTAGGATTGCTTATGCGTAACTCTCCTTAGGCGTAAGATGATGCTTATGCGTAGACCCAGACTTATGCGTAAACTTAAGGTTAAACGTAAGCTTATGCGCAAACTTTATACTTAGAAGTAGAGTACCTTACGCGTAAGATTTAATTTAGGCGTAGAGTGCTTACTCGTAAGCTTTCTGCTTAGGCTTAAGATTAGGTTTAAAACCAAAATCCTTCACATTGGTCCAAGCGTGAAAGATATCCATAAGTCGAAGTGTTTTTCAAGCTTATCCAAGCAAGGAAAACACTGAGTAACCGTTGTTGCACGAAGATTCTTCACCAAAAGCTTATGCGTAGGATTTCACTTTCTTACGCGTAGACTCTTACGCGTAGAACTAGGGTTTTGACTTTTCTTATGCGCAAAAAAGTAGGGTTTTGACATTTCTGTACTATGTTTTCTTACGCGTAAAATGCCCAGTTTTTGCAAAAAACACTACTTTTCACCCAAAAACACGATTCCAAATGATTTCTTTTGCACAAACTTCTTCCAAAACACTTAAAGATCAATAAAGTCTACAACTTTAACTTTAAAACCATGTAAAAATAAAAACTTTATGCAAAAAAGCCCACGTTTATAGTAAAAAACGCAACTTTATGTGTAAAGCTTTAACAAAAACGTAACACAAACACTCCTAAACCATTGTTAGGCGATTGATACCAATTGTGGGACCTTAAATATCTCAACCTTATCACAAATACTCACGTTACCAACACAAGTATACACGTAAAAGCACAAACACACTTATGCGTAAAATAATAAGAAAGATTAGAAAGGTGGTGACTTGATGAATATATGATATGCGTATGAAATAGAGAGAAATAAGATGAAAAGGAAACTTATTATACCATGAAGAAAACACACACAAAACACACTCAAGCACACCCCTCAAATGACCATTTGAGGGGTATTTATACTACAAGACAAAACGCCCTAATGGGCTTGGCCATGGGCTTCGTGGATATGGGTTGGACTTGGATTGGATTACAAATGGTAAAAGGCTAGCTTAACTTAACTAATAGCCATTTAGCTTAGCCCAATCCACGAGCCCGTTGACTATTCTATCACGATATCTAACACACGTCACAAAGTTCCTAAACGTGAATGACCATCACTTTTATTAATTATTATCAAGGCTAAAAATCTCCCCCTAAGGGGTGGTCATTCAAAGGATGCTCCACTTGATTAGGTTTTTACTTTCCTTGAGCTTGAACTTTGTGTGTAGATATAGAATAGTTTTGATTATTTGTTCCTTCATGCTTTGTGATCAGTTAATGTGGTATTCTGCCATTCATCAACTTCTTTGGTTAGGTGTCTCCACGTCATTCTCCACCATGCTCATACTTCTTTTTGACTTTGAGATTCCAATGATGTTGTTGGTATGAGCATGTGGAGAATCTGCATGATCTCTTCCTCCCGCGAGCATCCATCAGCAGCAGCTTCCCAGGTACAGTCACGAACACCAATTGATCATTGTAATTTTCCAAATTGTTTTGCTATTTTTAATCATTAATTTATAATTTTTAGTTTTTAAATCATAATAATTGAATAAAAACTCAAAAAAATATTCAGCTTCTTCCCAAAATTTTATTTTGTCATTTGTCATGTAGGAAAAATAAATTTACATTTCTAGAGTTAATTTTGCAAAATTTAGTTTTTAATCGCATTTTTAAATTCCCGTAGTTACGCGTTTTTAGAATAAATTGCATTTAGGGTTAATTTAGGTAATTTTCCTTAGTTTAAATGCTTTAGTTTGATTTAGTTGTTATTTTTGTTCTTTAATTTCCTTTCTGTTGTTTAATTTGAACTTAGAACGTAATCAAAACACAAAAAAAACCCGAAAAATCGAGCATTTTAATAACAAACCTAAAAGCGACGTTGCCCATTCACACCTCGTTGGGAAACGACCCGGATATCCTTATCCGGTATCACATATCTCACTCACGGGATTTGACTGACTAACCTTTTTCCTAAGAGGTTTTCGATTCGATTCTTGTGCTTATTTTGATATTGATATTACTATACTATTTATCCATACACACAATCCTTAAGCCTTATTTATCAGATCAATGACCGTATTTCATACCACCCAAGCTCAATTAGAGAAGTGCAATGAGATTAATAAGAATCTTAATGCTAATATTGCACTGTTAACTAAGGATAATGAATGCTATAAGTTACAACTCAACAATTTTGAAACAAAAGAAAAACGTGAATACAGTTTTGAAGTTGCTTTTTCAAAATCATACCAAAATGAAAAATCTTTGGAAATACAGATACGTGATCTAGTCGAATCCAAGAATGTATTGCTTTCTCAAATAGAACAACAAATTAACACTCTTACTTCGAAAACTCAAAAAGCCAAGTCGAGTTGTTCACATGTCAAAAACAGTTTTCTGAGTACAAAAAACATTTAAGGACGAGAATTAATCAGTATCTTGATGAAATTGTCGATTTACAAAACAAAATCAAAGAGTTTCGAATGTTTTTTATAAACATGGTAAGTCAATCACAACAATTCAAAAGTTTACTTTTAAGCCAAATCCAGATGGATATGGACCCATTCTTGCTGATTACAAACCAAGTTTTTCACATAGAGCATTCAGTCCAAATCCTCAAGTTTACAGTACAGAATATAGAATACATGATTCCATTATGAGTGTTGTTGAATATAATCGTGATGAGGAATCAGATGCTGATGCTGAGAGTCAATTAAAAATATAAAATGTTGAATATAACAAACCATTTGATTACTCAAAAATCTAACTTTTTGTTAAACAACAGGATAATCCTAACACACCTTGGGTTATCACACCAATTCTTGAGTCCTCTTCTGATGGTGGTCCCCTACACAATGTTGCATAAATTAATGGTCCTTTACCTTCTTTTAGTGACATAAAACCATTACCCGAAAGATGTCAAATTCTTAAATATTTTGATACATTCATGTCTGACATCAAACTTTTGGAACATGAAATTGAAGTTAATTCTGAAATAAAAGCTGAACATTTTCAATCGCCGTATGCGCGAAATCAAAGAGATACTTTTCAGAAAAGGCTTTTACCCCATGTCCAAAATTTACGAATGTGTGCAATATATTGGGAACAGGATTTTCATAAGGAAATTGGACTTATGAAAACAGTTTTTGAGAAAACAGAAACATCGATTTCAAATACTAAACATAAAAAGAAAATATTGAGAAATCATGTAGATCGACTCTTGGAAGATGTTATCTATGCTGATACCATAAATGTTGTGTTGTTACATACTGTTGCATATGTATTTGATTATATTGCTGTTGATTTTGTTGATTATGTTGATAATGTTGAGCATGTCGATAATTTGTCTCAAATCGAGTCTTTGAAAATTGAAAATGAGCATTTGTTAAACGAGCTTTCGAACGCAAAACGTCGTCTTCAATGGTGTCAACAAGATTTTCAAAATCAAGAACTTGCTTTGCAAAACAAAATCAACCAGTTGCGTGCCACACCTTTTGAACCAAAACTTGAACAACTGGATGATGAAAACGTATCTTTAAAATGTCAAATTTCAAAATATGAACAAGAAATTGCCAAAGTCAAAACTGAATATGGTGTCATATTTGATTTGCTCAAAAAGACTCGTGCTAAAGCGTCTAAAGATATTGATGATTCTCTTAAATAAACCAAAGAAGTAATTAATGCTTGTGGAAACGTTCGCTCTGAAAATCAAGATTTCTTGCACACTATATTTGAGTTGAAAGAGAAGTTAGGGAAATATGAACAAGATAAATCTAGTAACACAAATGTCCTTGCACCTGGAATGTTTAAAATTGACACTAGGATGCCTACTGACAAACCTCAAGATACTAATGTTCTTCCTTCCACTTCTATAGGAGTAGTTGCCTCTAATCCTAGCGTTAGCACTTCACAGCTTAAGAGCAAAAACAGGAAGAATAGGAAGTTGCAACATAAGAGAAGATCAGTAAAGACCTCTGAAGTAGAAGAACACACTAGGACTTTGAATAAAACTCATGTTGCACCCACTTTAGACATTACGTTAGACAAATGTAATAGAAAAAGTGATGTAACGAATGCTGAATCTTTAAGTACTTTGAATGTTTTGTTTGAAGCATCTTTTATTGGTTGTCGTAAGAGCATGTTCTCTGGTTGTCAAGATAAATGTGTTGCTAAATCTCTCTTATCTCGTAAGCAGAAACATAGGAATCGAACTACCTCTAGGCCCACTAATGCTTCTAAGTCTCTGCTAGGTAAACCGCCTTCTAGTGTTTCTGCAAATATCATTGATGAACCCATAGAACCCACTTCACCTCCTAGGAAGAGAATATCACCTAGTACATTCACTAAGACCAAAGCACAAACTATTTAGACTTGGCAGAGATGGTTACAAAACATACCCGGATTTAAATGGATTCCTAAAATCATTAACATGTGTGTTTCAAATGTAACTATAACGGAACCCTCTAACTCTTCGGGTTCCACCTCTACTTCTATTCCACCTGTGTTGTCTGTGTGTAATGCAGGTGATACAGATCATCCTTTGGATTGTTGATAGCGGATGTTCCCGGCACATGATAGGCAATCTCAAACTGTTATCAAGTTTGTCTCAAAGTTCATCGGCACTGTCAGGTTCGGGAATGATCACTTCGCAGTTATCATGGGCTACGGAGATTACATCAATGGGAACATCGAAATTAGCAGGGTTTATTATGTGGAAGGTCTCAGTCACAATCTCTTTTCAGTTGGTCAGTTTTGTGATGGAGATTTGGAAGTTGCTTTTCGGGAGAAAACTTGTTTTGTCCGTGATCTACAAGGAAACGATCTTATGTCTGGAAAATGAACATCAAGCCTTTACAAAATCTCAATGCAAGACATGATTTCTTCATCTCCCATCTGTCTACTTTCTAAGGCAACATCTACAAAATCTTGGCTATGGCACCGACGTCTTTCACACTTGAACTTTTAAACGATAACCAATCATGCACGAAACAAACTAGTTGAAGCTCTTCCAAGGTTTACGTATTAAAAAGATCACTTATGCTCAGCTTGTGAAAAAGGGAAAAGCACTCGTGCTCACTTTCCTTCAAAGAAGGACCACAACTCTCAGCATGTCCTTCATCTTCTTCACATGGATTTGTGTGGCCCGATGCGTGTGCAGACGATTAATGGCAAACACTACATTCTAGTAATTGTTGACGACTACTCAAGATGGACTTGGGTTTATTTTCTTTGAAGTAAAGATCAAGCTCCACAAATGATCATCACCTTTCTCACAAAAATTCAAGATCAGCTCCGGAACATAGTTAAACAAGTCAGAACAGACAAAGGAACTGAATTTGTAAACCAAATTCTTTGAGAATACTATGAGAAAGTGGGAATTGAGCATAAAACATCAATTTCATGGACACCAGAACAAAATGGAGTTGCTGAAAGATGAAATCGTACGTTAGTGGAAGCTGCAAGAACGATGTTAATCAATGCAAAACTTCCAGATTACTTATGGGCAGAAGCCGTGTTAACTGCATGCTACACTCAGAACCGTTCTATGATAGCCAAACGCCACAACAAAACACCTTATGAGCTTATCCATAACAGAAAACCGAATCTCAAACACTTTCATGTATTTGGTGCTCTTTGTTACTAAAATAATGATCGTGATGACTTTGGAAAGCTCAAGGCCAAATCTGACATTGGAGTCTTCGTTGGATACTGTGAAAACTCAAAGGGATACTGAATTTAGAATCATAGTACAAAGGAGATTATGGAAACGATTCATGCCTATTTTGATGAGCTCACAAATATGGCTTTTGAGCAAAACAACTTGGAACCCGAACATAACCGTCTCAACTTCCCCCAATCATCAGCGGATCAATGTTTTCTACTCACTCGTCGTCAAATGGAAACATTGTTTGCTCCTTTGTTTAGTGATGATTTTGATCAACGTGCTCCAGATGTATCAAATGTTTCCGCTGCTCAACCTAATAATATTCCAATCCCTGATACACCTGAAACAGCAACAACCGTTGCTGATGCACCTCCGATTGAATCCACAACAACTGCTGAACAAACTGCTTCTAATGATGCTGATCCAACTGATGATCCTCTTAATCAAGATGTATCTGCACCCACGGATTATGATGGAAATGTATTCTTTAACCCTTTCGCTACTGAAAATGCAAACTCAGATGTTGCTGAATCTTCTACTAGCCATCTGAATCCACCAAATCTGCACAATGTATACCAACATTAACCCTCCATATACGGATGGACTAAATACCATCCTCTTGTTAATATTATTGGTAACCCGAATCAACCGGTCGTAACTAGAAAACGCCTTCAGACTGATGGTGAACATTGCATTATGCACTCACCGTTTGTCAAACTGAACCCAAAAACATCAAAGATGCGATGACCAAAGACAACTGGATTGAATCCATGTAACATATTGGATTTCATAAACACACGAAACCATAAGATCAAATAGGCGTACAATGAGTTCTAAAGAGAGAAAGTTAGAGGTTTAGGGAACTTTAGTGAGAGAAAGAAAAGTCTTATTATTAGCTCCAACTCTCTACCTTGGAAGGTAGAGAGTATTTATAGTCTTTACATAAATCGCCACCTATCGGGCTGTGGATCAGGCATACAGTGGGTAAAGACCCGTCCGTCCTCCACAGTGTTACTTAAACTAAATACTACTTAACTTATAATAATTTATGACTACGAGCTTTCTAATGATTACATATACTTGAGGTGACCGACTCTTTAATAACTGGATTTACTAAATCCTAACAATCTCCCCCTAAGGGAGGTCACCTCAAACATATACTAAAATTACATTGAATACAAACAGATATTACATTAAAAATTGTTCTTGCATTCTTGATGTAGTACTTTGCTCTGAAGATCGTAGTCATCAATTCTTCTCATTGCATGTTTGGTTAATCCAAGTGGAGGTCTTTTACTGATCCACGTGATAATAATTTTTAACCAGTTTTTGAGATCATCAGCAAACATCAATCTCTGACTCATCCATTGTGGTGTTGGTATTATGTGATGTTGTGACATACGGACCGACATGCTCACATTCTGGACCATGATATATTCTCATCAGAGTAGCGGAAGCTTTCGTTGATTCATGATATTGGCAGCAGCATAGCAGAAGCATGGAGTGAATTAGAGTCATTGATGCACTAATCATGATTTCTTTTGAGATGAATGTGTTGAGTGAGCATGCGGCTATGGATTGACCTCATCATTCTGATCAGCTGCAAACGTAGGGCGTACCTGCATAAAACATTTAGCAATAAAGCGTACGAAAGTGTCTTTGGTCACTTTCGTTGAATTGAGGTACACGGCCCATGGTTCCCCGTTGATCAGTACAAGTACTGCCTGTGATCAGGTATAATTCCGAAGAATTTCCTTGACAGGGTTTCGCAGCTGCTCTAGCTGTTCTCAAACCGGAACGTCTCAAAGAAGACAACACGGAGTGAGTGAACCAGCGAATAGAGATTCACTGATTGATGAAAAGAGATTTGAAAGACAATCGTGTATTGCTCAATAGAAATTGTTTTTGCAATACAACGAAGGTTTTAATGAAAATCAATTATCAATCATAAAACACCTTTTGATTTGAAATATACGTACACGGTCGATGTGCTAAAGAAAAGAGTTTTTAAGCACAATGACCGGTTTTTCAAAGGTATTCGTCAATCCATAACCTTAACCAGGATTGATTCAAAAGATTGAATCGCCCCATTGTTTCTGTTCAGTTGTCACATGGTTGATCTATAGAATAGATCTCACATGCCACCTACCAGGAGCTTGTTTGATGTTGGCTCCAGAAGGCTTTCCATCTTCATTGTGAATATGTATGCATATCACTCAGATGTTCTGGCAATACCACAAGGATAATGCGTAGGACTCAAGATATAATCTTTCTTTCCATATTGTGTGAAACAGAGAGTCTTTATTGAAAGTGTCCTAAGGAGATTTATTGATGATCTCGTGGCTCTAGACTCAATTTGTGCATATTTGGATCCTGTATCGGAGACTAGGGAGAGGGTCTCCTTCTTCAATATCAACAATCTCTAAAAGAAAGTCGATAGATAATGTCTGTTCCCCGTGAGAATGAAACAAGTCCTTTTAAGAGGAACTTGAGTGGTTTGGGAAGTTGAAGTGCAGTGCGTCACTGGGTCCACGACATCTTGTCTTCAATACCGATGTTACCTTGGTAACCACCAGTAGCATATGAATTGAACCCGGTTTCTGCCCTAAGGTTGAATAATTTGAGGGCTATTTGTTTTCACCCTTTTCTCATTCAATTCTTTTTCATTCTTCAACCCCTTCAGTGCTTACCGAGACTTCATAGCTAGAATCTTGTTGGGTTTATTCTAGTACTAGCTCAGTCTCAGTCCGCACTCTTCCCATATCTCATTTTTCTCCTTTTTTCAATATACCTAAGGACTTCTACACTATCTAGTGGATTGTCCCTAGGTAGATCCCTCCGGTTCGGGCGGATCATGGGAACAAATACCTAACCTTATCATCCTTATATCAGCATACATAAAGTAAAGTTGGTCGGTCTATTTGGTATTGTTCATCTGCCATTGGAACCAATTGAAAACCATTTGAAAATCAATCCAGATACTTATGATATATTATCAAAGCATTTTGTACCTGAATTGTTTTTGATATTTTTAGAACAAGAGCTCCCCCTCAACATGTGCATCAAGTGTTTGAAATCATTTTGCACACGGAGGCAAGAGAAAGAATTAACTTCTTTGATTACCATTTGCTAAAAATTATCAACATCACTTCCCTAATCAAATCAAGTAGATAAAGCATTTTAGGGAAGGATGAGGTTTTCATAAGCTTGCTCCCCCTCAATATGTGCCTTGAGGTTTGAAATAGTTTTGCACATACAAGAGGGAACCTACACATTGATATAAATTGATCATGTTTCAGATCTTTGTGGTTTAAGATAGATGCTCCCCCTCAACATGTGCATGAAAAATTTGAAATCGTTTGGCACATGTTGGAAGGAGAGCTTGTACATCCTTATAAAACCATTTACCGAATTATCAGTTTAAATCCAATTTAAATCACAAATTCTCCCCCGATCACAATTATCAAATCATTTGAGATTTGTGATCTCTGTAGATTTAAATTGACTTTGAAAGCTTTTAAGGAGAATTGTGACTTGATTATGAAAGCGTTTTATCTGATAAGGATCAGATTTTAAGACTTTAACCTCCATTGAATAAACATGCATGAATATCTTTTGAAAAACAATTGTATGACAAATAACTTTTTGAATTAATTGAAATCATTCTCCCCCTCAATCAATGACATAAGTTGTTGATTGAGAGATAGATATTTAGAAAAACTTTTAAGTCCAGATGATTATCAAAAATAGAGTCCGAGTTATTTTTCAAAACAACTAGTTTTCATTAGATAGTAAGAATTAGCTTAAAGAATCTGAGCAAGAAATTTGAAAACCAAGATAAAGTATGGCTCTGTTCTATCTTTGAAAAGCGGGTTACTGCCTAAAATGACAATAAACCATTTTTTATCTTTCTCCCAAATATATATATATATATATATATATATATATATATATATATATATATATATATATATATATATATATATATATATATTTTAAGATTCGAACAACATCTAAAGTCCCGTGTCATTCTTTGAATGACAACATCAAGACCGTAGATATTATCGAATCGAGAGAAACATGACAAAATGACAATATTTTTTGAAGATTTTTCGAATTTTTCAAATTTTTATGGATTTTGAAAGTTTTATATTTTTCTATTTGATTTTTTAAGGTTTTATAATTTTGTATTTTGTTTTTCGAAAAAATATTTACAGGGGATAGATGAAGGAAACCTTTTACTCCTCTTCTTCCTCTTGAAAACGTTTGAGTGTTTCTGGTTGTAGGCTCTTAAGACCCAGTCGTGGAAGAATAAACTCAAAACGTTCCCTAGGAAGAGCTTTGGTGAAGATGTCTGCTAACTGGTATTCAGTCCTCACAAAGTAAAGTTCCACCACACCGTTTTCAACTTTCTCCCTGATGAAATGATGTCGAATGTCGATGTGCTTTGCTCTTGAGTGTTGTACGTTGTTGCATGAGAGGACAATAGCACTTTTATTATCACAGTACAGAGGGATTTTATTGAATTCAAAGCCATAGTCAGATAATTGGGATCTCATCCATAGGATTTGAGCACAACAAGATGACATGGCTATGTATTCCGCCTCTGTAGAGGAAATAGAAGTACTCATTTGCTTCTTTGAAGACCAGCTCACAAGCTTATCACCCAAAAACTGAGCACCTCCAGACGTACTTCGACGAGTATCTTGACATCCTGCATGATCAGCATCTGCATAGGCTGTTAGTGACATACCGGTGTCCTTCGGGTACCAAAGTCCCATATTGATGGTTCCTTGGAGATACCGAAAGACCCGTTTAACCGCTTTAAGGTGCTTTTTAGTAGGCTTAGCCTGGTATCTAGCACACATGCACACAGCGAACAAGATGTCTGGTCTACTAGCTGTGAGGTACATCAGGGATCCAATCATACTACGATATTTCGTTTGTTCAACCATGATCCTTGAGTGGTCCTCATCTAGTTTGGTACGTTCAATCATGGGAGTGTCAACAGGGTCACTAGAATCGAATCCAAATTTCTTTAAGATCTCATTTGCATATTTAGATTGATTTATAAAAATGCCTCCGGGACTTTGTGAAATTTGTAATCCCTAGAAAAATGACATTTGTCCCATCATTGACATTTGAAATTTAGAACCCATTTCATTTGAAAAATGGTCACACTCATTGGGGTCAGTCGAGGCAAATATGATATCATCAACATAAATTTGAACATGAATTAAATGTTTGCCTGACTTCCTGGTGAACAATGTTGGATTAACTGCTCCTTTGCTGAATCCGGTAGATAGAAGAAACTTTGATAGCGTATCATATTATGCCCTTGGAGCTTGCTTTAAACCGTACAGAGCCTTCTTCAAACGATAAACGTGAGTAGGATGCTCTGGATTCACAAAGCCTTCGGGTTGGCTGACGTAGATGACTTCTTTAAGATCTCCGTTCAGAAATGTCGTCTTTACATCCATCTGATAGACTACCATGTTCTTACTAGCAGCATTAGCCAAGAAGATTCTGATTGCCTCGATACGAGCAACAGGAGCAAATGATTCTTCAAAGTCAATACCCTCCTCTTGACGGTATCCTTTAGCAACTAATCCAGCCTTGTTCTTTAAGACATCACCATGCTCATCAAGTTTCACTTTGAAGATCCATTTTAGAGCAATGATCATCGCACAATCTGGAGCAGGTACTAATTCCCATACATCCAGTCGATCAAACTCATGAATTTCTTCTTGCATGACATTGAACCAGTTGTCTTCATTCATGGCGGTTTTAACATCTTTTGGTTCGATCTTAGAGAGTACAGAGTTGAAGAGGCACCATAAGGCATCGGTTGCAAGTTGTTTCCGTTTTGATACTGGACGAGAGGGATTTCCAATGATGTTGTCTAATGGATGATCGTGAGTCCATTTTCTAAGGTGTTCATGTGGCAGTTGTTGAGGGACTGAGGTAGCAGAGTCGATGTATCCTGAAGAAGATGGTTCTGATGATGATTCAGGAGCAAATATGTTTTCAAATGGAGCATCTTCAGGAGTAGCAAAGGGATTAACTTCATCATTGATGCCAGATACAGTTCCATGATGTACATTCGAAGATTGATGATTTGTTGATGAGACTGAGTTATCAGCAGCATGCGCTTCATGACTTAATGATATTGAGACTGAAGCATTGACTTCATTATCAGGGATATGAGCAGCCTCTGTTGTGGGAATAGACAGTTCATTAGCACTTGGCTCATAGAGTTCATTAAACATCAGATCAAACAATTTCTTCAAATCATCTTCAGTTGGAGGTACATATGGAATAGCTGGAGAGGAATTTGGTACAAGGGATGAACCAATGGGACTGTTTTGAAGTACGAGTCCAGAACTGGGTTGTCCAGGAGCCATTTGACCGGTCAGATCATCGAACGTAACGTGAATTGTTTCCATGATATTTCGGGTTCTCTTGTTGTAGATTCGGTAACCCTTCTTGTTTGGTGCATACCCAACAAAAACTCTAATATCTGCCTTTGCTCTTAATTTACCTAAATCTTGACTGTCATTTGTTGGATAGCACAAAGCACCAAACACACGAAGGTAGGAGAGATCAGGTTTTCGTTTATGAATAAGTTCAAATGGAATTTTCCATGAGAGGTGTGTATAAGGGAACGATTTTTGGTGTAGCATGCAGTGGCAATGGCTTCAGCCCATAGAAACATTGGAACCTTCGAATAAATAAGCATTGTTCTTGCGGCTTCTACAAGAGTTCGATTTCGTCTTTCAACTACACTGTTCTGTTGAGGAGTTCGTGGAACACTTCTTTGATGACTGATTCCAACACTTTCATAAAACTGAATTAAGTCTTTGTTGACAAACTCTGTGCCATTGTCTGTTCGAACAATTCTGACAGTATTGTTGAGTCAAACCTAAAGCTGTTTGATTAGTTTGATGATGACATCTGGTGTTTCATCCTTTGTCCTCAAAAACTTTACCCAAGTAAATCGAGAGTAGTCATCAACAACTACTAAAATGTATTTCTTCCCATTTATAGTTTGTACTCTCATTGGTCCGCACAGATCCATATGAAGGGTATGAAGAACTTCCATTACATAATTTGTGGGTTTTGGTTTGTGGGCATATTTCGTGCTTTTACCCAATTAGCAAGCTGAACAAAGATGATCTTTTTCATATTTTAATCTGGGTAAGCCTCTGACAAGATCCTTTCTGGAAAGATTGTTTATGGTGCCGAAGTTCAAGTGATTGAGACGACGATGCCATAACCAAGACTTTGTTTTAGAAGCCTTTGATTGTAAGCAGATTGGAGAGGACTTCATCATGTCATCGATAGAGATGGTGAATAGGTTAGAACCTCGAGTTCCTCTTAATAATTCTACACCATCAAGTTCTCTAACGAAGCAAGTATGTTTCCTAAAAGCCACTTCTAGATCGGAATCACAGAATTTACCAACAGAGAACAGATTGTGACCAAGACCTTCCACATAATATACCCTGGAAATCACACTTTTACCAACCACATAATCTCCATAACCCATAATAGCTCCAAAATGGTCATTCCCGAATCTAACTGTCCCGATGAATTTACTCACGAAGTTCATGAGCCGCGACCGGTCTCCAGTCATATGCTTGGAACAGCCTGAGTCCAAGTACCACAGAACGATTTGAACGATCTGTAGTTGAACACAGACAAGAATGGATAACTGGATATTTGGGATCCCCATGCAAGAATGGGTTCCATTTGGTTAGTAACAGTGATTGGAACACCCACATCAGAAATAGAAACATTCATATCAGAAATTGAATCAATGGAGTTATTATGAATAGATGCAGTGCTAGTGTCCGTATTTGCCCTATTTAAAGTATGTTCACTTCTTAAGGGAATAGTTCTACCAGTAGGCATCCATTTTCTAGTGGGCATTGTCAGATTAACCTTATGGCCAACAGGTATCCATTGATAACCTATCTTACTAAATTTTCTTCCTGTGGGCTTCCACTGTTTTCTAACTTTCTTTAGCCTTTGCCTTTTTGCCTTCTTAGCATGATATTTTGCTTTAACAATGTTAACTGGAGATTTGACAGCTTTAGACAAAACATTCACACCACATTCATGATTAGTAACAGAATTCAAGCAGACATCATTACAAGGTTTGCAAGTAGTATCAGAATTTGAATTAATTACAGTACGCCTATAGCAAATACTAGAATCAACACGATTCGTTTTATTCGGCTCAAACTTAAAGTTCCTATGTTGGTCTTCTACTCTCTTCCAATGCACATTCTTAGCTTACGAGGTCCTATCATTCCTTGTATTGTCTTGAGACTTTGACCTGCTTGCTTTAATGTCACGGATTACTCCTGTAGAGGGAATGGGAACATTAGTTGGTTTTGCTACTCTTTGCATCTCCTGTTTAGATGTGTTGGGATCTGAACTACATGCAGGTACACTAAGGTTCACTTTCTTAACACAAGAAGTGTTGGGATTTGTACTCCTAGAAGGCACACTAGAATTCGCTTTCTTAGCACTAACAGATCTGGAATCTGAACTACTTGAAGGCACACTAAGGTTCACATTCATAACATTGGGCATTGAATGGATTTCATGCTTGGCACTAGGCATAGAACAAGGAATCATAGGATTAACTCTCTCACCTAAGGACTTAGGGCATATTGTGATTAAGCATTCTAGAAGTTCTTGAGATCGTTCGGCATATAAGCATGCATGCCCAATTGCATTATCAAGTGGTCTCTCTAACTTATCCTCTTCAACAATCTCACGGAGACATTCTAGACAATCCTTAAGGTATGAGAAATATGTTTGAATTACAAGTTTGTTATTCCTAAGATGAGGGGGAACATATTTCACAGACAAAGCATACTTATTACAAGAGTGAACCTTTGATACACCATTCTCCCCATTGGTCATTGGCATTTTCCCTTTTACCTGGCTCTTTAGATTCTCAATTTCCTTTTGCAATGAAGCTATTTGTTCATTATTTTTGTTACGAGTGACCTTTATTGATTCAAATAACTCATTGAAATGACGTTTAACCTTTTCATTTTCTTCTAGAAAACTTTCGTTTTCCTTTTGTAATGCATTTACTAAGTTTTGAAGATGAAACGTTTGAGAATTCTGAGAATCTAAAGGAGGAGGCATTTGGGAGCCTGTCACATTGTTCTTTTGACCCTTTAATTGAGAGATTTGGGCTTTCAACTTTCTGATCGTGTTACAATGAGCTTGAATCTGTTCATCACGTTTGTTAATTTGAAAAACTGCATCAAACTCTGGAGCATCTGAGGATGTCTTGATATTTGAAGTTTTGACATTTTCTTTAAGATATTGATATTTTAGTTGTAAATTAAAATGCTCAACCTCTAGTTTAGAAAAATGTTTAACCAAATTGTCGTGATCATCCAGTTCAATTTTCTCATTTAGTTTAGAATTAGTCTTTTCAAGCTCAATGACACGATCTTGGGAGACTTTCAGGGAAACAGATAATTCATGAAATTGAGAAGCATTAATGGAACAGTTTGTAGCAGTGAAAAACACATCTTGAGTAATACATTCAGAAATAAGAGTCTCATTCAATGTATGCAAGTTCTTCCTCTCAATCTCATTATATTTTAGTGCTCGCTTATAGTCACTAACCTCAACTATCATTGCATCAAACTCCTTTTCCATTTCTTTAATGTCTAAGTTCATTCCCTTTTTAAGACTTTCAAAATGATCTTTTAGTTGTTTAAAGAAAGGCATGACTTCAGTTAAATAACATTCCTTCGTTTGCTCAAAACCCCTTTCCCCTTCAGTTATACCAGTGGGTGTGATCCTTTTCTTACAAGTTTTCTCAAAATCAACAAATAGTTGAAAAATAACATATTGACTGATTAAGGTCTTGCTTTTAGTGGCAATAGTCCTAGGAACTAAATGCATTGGTGTATTGGGAGGATACACAGTCGCTGAAGGCATTTTCCTAAAGGGGTGGTTTGTTACAACAAGATTCTCTGCTTTTTGCTTATCTAAATCCTTTTTCCAGAACACTTGTTCGGGTGTTAACAACGTCTGAGGCTTAAACATGTTCAAGGAAATCCAATTCTCCTTCTTGTAATCATGGGGTGTGATATTTATTTTCTTATCTTTACATTTAGGATCATCTAGTTTCTTGTTCATCTTTTCCCTAGTGACTTCATCTGATTTCTTATCTTCCTCAGTGCACTCAACGCAACTAGGTTTCTGTCTAGGCTTAAGGATTTCATTTCCATCATAAAGAACCTTATGAGCATTTATAGCCTTTTTAATGACCTCTGGATTTGGTTCCTCAACAATGGGAATGATAT